>NIVC01000716.1:193425-430925 GCA_002269645.1 Macrostomum lignano
ATCTTTGTTTTAAAATTCAAAACGAATTCAATAATATTTTAAAGTTACAAAACTACGAAACTAAGCGTTTTCCTAGAATGCAGTGGCCTTGATATGGACCCGGCGATATGTATACATGTTCAGAAAAGCTATTTTTGCAATATAAACTCTTAAAAACCCTTAAACCTATCAAAACATCTAATGAAAAGCATCCACTCAATAAATAGGGCAAGGCAATGCTGCCTCTGCTATGATGGTGACATAGGCCTAACTAGGAAATGCAATCCCGGGATTTTGGTTAGGCCTAAATACTTGCATTCTAAATTCCAGGATCACAGTTGTCTGGGATTTGAAAATTCTGGGATTATCCATTGGCCAGGATAGAATCTTTGCATGGCGATTTAGGAACAAAGTTGCGCGCCATTTTTTGCACAAGTTTTTTGTTTGGTCGCTTTTTTCTGGGGTAGGCCTATATTATATACAGACTGTTCTGTTCCGAACTATTGGGCTAGGCAAGATCTATCAAACAAGGAAGAACTAAAAACTAAGAAGGGAACAACTTAATAAGGCCACTGACACTGATGAAGCTGATATTCTTCTTTAATAGTATCAGAAAAAGAAGGCTGCTTTAACTGCTGTTGCTGAAAGGAAAATTGAATAAAGATGCTGAGAAAATACAATAGCTATTGCAAAGGCTGCTTGCTAGTGACTGAGACTTGTTCATTGTTGTGATTTGCAGCATCTTTGAACTTCCACTTTTGATGGCCATATGACCCAATAGACAAAATTTTGAATTTCATTTAGGCCTACCTGAATATATATGTCTAGGCCTATTTATGCCTGTTTAGGCCTACCTATGGCTATGCTTTTGACTAAATAGAAATCACCATTACCCATACATAGATCATATATTCTTTAAATAGGCCACTCTGTGTACTTAACCATACCTATAGACCTAGTATATTTCTAAAATTAAAATTTAGTGACCATTATTTACTTTTAATTTGAGCAATTAGTGCATATATTTTTGTGCTATGTTTGTCTTAAATAATGTTTGAATAGTAAGTGGCCTATCTAAAGAATATATAATCTATGCCCTTACCTCTTTAGAAATTGGCTATAAGCCTCATTAGGAATCACACTTTCATTAGCATCTTATATTAGCAAATATTGGCTTGCAAATTTTATTAAAGTTATCAATTGAAATAATAAATATATTAATTAAAAATATATATAATTACACATATATAGCTGATGCAAAAACATTTATAACTATTAAAAAACATACTTTTAGGATATCTTTTCAGATTTTTGCAACAAAAAGCTTTTTTTTTCTCAAATCACTATGGTCAGGAAGGTTCGCCATAGGCCTATGCGCCGCAACAAATCCTTTATAATTTTTTTAACTGTGCACCATGTGCCAAAATATTTATGTATTCACATATATAATTTTATGTTTTTTTAATTTTTCGCTTTTAGTTTGAAAAAAGCAATGATTGTTGTAATATTTTTTAGGTACAGATATAATGTTACCATAATTTAAAAAAACTTTTTGTGCCATTTTAAATTTTAAAAAGCAAGTTTATCATTTTGTTTCATTTTTTACATGTGAACTAAGAAGTTAATACAGTATAGACTACACTAGGTAAGATGCTTTGTGCATTATATGTGCACACACGATGCACAAATCATAATAAATTTTCTTCTGCACCATGTGCGCCATGTGCACCAAAAAATCCTCTGTGCGCCACAATTTTGCGTGAAATCTACCACCTTCTTACTGTGGCCAAATCATAATATAATAGAAATATAGCCCTTTTATTATTATTTTAGGCCTATTAGTAGGGGGTCCAGTGAGATTAAAAATTTTTTTAATCCAAAATTTTTACCATGCCATGTAGCCCTGGGTGTTATGAGTAAAAGGACACCAAACTTTTGACAATTGATCAAGTAATAAAAAAGTTATAAAGTTTTTTGTTTTAAAAATGGTGCTTTTTCCCTATCTCAAAAACACTGAAAACTGTGCCATTTTTGGGCAAAAAAGCATGTTGTTTGCAATAAAATGTCTGTAACTTTTTTATTTCATAATAAATTTTTGTGTTTGAGGTGTTATTTTATAGATTTTTGTTTCCACAATATTTTATGATATTTTTGTACATATATTACTATTCTATTTCTCTAAATATCTAGGGATTAGGACAAGAGATAAAAAAAAATTGCAGGAGTATCATTCTTTGGCTTTGCCATGGTATACTTTCCATTTACCTTATTTTTATTGCTTTCATATCAAAGTAATACTTGTATACAATAATTAGTAAGATTCTTGACTTCCTACTGTAAGTAGTATGCAAATGATTGACCATTATTTCCATGAAAATGGGTCTTCCAAAGTACCATTCTAGATGTCAATGCTGTCTATAAATCTATGTAGCTTACATCAATCTTAACCTGTTGAAAATGATAATGTGACAAAAGTCACTAAAAAGTTATTGCAAACAACTCTAATTCTTGATGAAAAAGTTGTCCAAGAATTGTTTTGTTGACTTCTACTAACTCAGTAGGCTAGTTAGAGTTCAAAAGGATTGAGTTCAATTAACTTTCTATTCAAAAGTTATGGCCATTTTAAATTTTACATGTAAATATAAAATACCTAAGTTATCTACAACCCAATGCACTTATGCACTTATTTACCAAAAAAATGAATTCTCCTGGCCCCATATTTTCATGCAAATTTGGCACAGTTTTGAAAATGTATGAAAATGTATGCAATGTTTGACAATATGTATCTTTGTAATCTAAATATACTAAATCTCTAATCCTATATACTAAAAATGTGATGTTTATATATATATATATGTGTGATAGATTAGAGAAAAAAACGGCTTAATCGATTTTCATGAGACCTGCACTGTTCAATCAGAAATTTTCCTGTGATGGTACATGTGTTCTGGCTAAGAAATTGGTCAATGCTAAAGGGATTAAATATTCAAAAAACATGCTTTTTTTGCAAAGGTCAAACAAACTTTTTGACTTGAAATGCATTGCAAGAATGTTAGAGAAAAAACTGACTGGTTGAATTCTGATTCTGAAATAGATTGCATCATAACTGAATTTGTAACTCTGTCTTGAATTGCATCACAGTATTGAAAATTCAGTGTGGAAGCGTAGCACCAAACTTGATTTAGATTGCGTAACCATATTGTTAACTGAAACTGACTGACTGAGAAATTGATTATGTCATAACTGCCTTGTGTGATTTACTCTATGCTTGGAGTTTGAAACTGTTGAATTATATATAAGTGCGTAAATTCATGTTATCAAAAATGATGAGAGCTAGCCTAGAGGTGAACAGACTGAACTGCCAAATGCAGGGACAATGGTTCAAATTTTTAGAGAGAAGTTTTTTTAATTAAAGCTTTTTAATGACAATAGAAATACAAAAACATAGAAGTGTCATGTAAAAAATCATAGAAGTGTCATGTAAACAATCATAAAAGTGTCCTGTTAAAATCATAGAAGTGTCATGAAAAAATCATAGAAGCGCATGTAAAAAATCATAGAAGCATCATGTAAACAATCATAGAAGCATCATATAAAAACAATCATAGAAGCGTCATGTAAAAAATCATAGAAGTGTCATGTAAAAAATCATAGAAGCGTCATGTAAACAATCATAGAAGCGTCATGTAAAAAATCATAGAAGTGTCATGTAAAAAATCATAGAAGCGTCATGTAAAAAATCATAGAAGCGTCATGTAAAAATCATCAAAAAAATGCTGGGGAGAATTACTAAGACGTCAGGGCTCATAGAAAATAACTGAGATTACAGAGGGGGTTTCTAAGATGTCAAAGCAAAAGTCAGAAGCTACTTCAAAGTTCATTTACTTTACTCAATTTTTTTATTACATTCTTTGTTGGCTCGCTATGGGGGGCACTGATAGAAGAAGAGTCATTTAAAAAATAAAATTAGCATTATGTATACATAAAAGAAAAGTCATGTCAAAGCTAAAAGATTCATTTGGGAATTGCTATGATGTCAAAGCTTAGAGGGATCATTATAGTGCTGTGATTCTTAAAGAAGGAATTACTAAAATGCCAAAGCTTAGGGGAAAAGAATTGCTAAGATTTCAAGGCTTTAGGTTAGGTTAAAGTTAGGTTTAGGTCAGGTTTGGGTTGAGGGTTATATTTTATTGGGTTTCAAGGTTAATGGGATTTTTTAGATTTCAAGGTTTATGGAAGGCATCGCTGACATGTCAAGGCTTACAGGGGGAATAGCTGAGATGTCAAGGTTCATGGGGGTACAAATGAGATTTCAAGGCTAAAGTCAGAAGCTACATGTAGTTTATTGAAAACTTTTTATTACATTATTTGTTGGCTCCTCAGGGGAGGGATCACTGATAGAAAAGCGTAATTTAAAAAATAAATGAAGCTTCATGTCGAAGTTAAGGGATTCATTTGGGAATCCCTACAATTTCGAGGCTTGTAGGGAATTGCTATAATGCTGTAGTAGTGCTATAATGACTCTTAGAGAGAATTACTGAAATTTCAATGCTTTAGGGTTAGGTTAGGGTTAGGGTTAGGCTAGGGTTAGTGTTAGGTTGACAGATTTTTTAGATTTCAAGGCTTATTGGGGGCATTGCTGAGATGTCAAGGGGGGGGGAAGTTGATATGTTAAAGCTTGTAGGGGGGAATTACTGACATGTCAAGGCTTACAATGGACTTCTGAGGTATATTGCAAAGAGATGCTACATGTAGTTTATTACAAAACTTTTTCTGCATTTTTGGCTCCCCAATGCTAAGATACTAAGCTAAAAAATACTACTAGCACTTCACAAACTTATGCAGATGTCAGGCTGTAGGGTTAGTGTTAGGGTTGGTATTAGGGTTTAGGTTTAGGGTTAGGTTCAGGGTTATTGTATTAAGATTTGGGTTAGGGTTAGGGTTAGGGTAGCTTATAACTTAGCTTATGTAGCTTATTAAAAATGTTTATCATGGAAGTGTCATGCAAAAAATCATGGAAGCGTCATGCAAAAACTCATGGACAAAATATTAAATTTAGGGTTAAGGTTAGGGTTAGGGTTAGAAGTTTGACAGGAGATTTTTTAAGATTTCAAAGCTACATGTAGCTTATTAAAAAAATGTGCATTGCATTTCTTTGGCTCCCCAACAGGGGGCTTAGATTGCTAGTTGTATATACTAAACATGTAAACTATATGTCATTTGAAAGTTCTGTTTGTCTACTTCTCAATGAATATTTAAAGAATGTTGCCGTATCTGAAATATTTAAAAATTTATAGCCATCTAAAGAAGACCACTTTTTCACATTTTTTTGTTTTTGCATATGCTTAAAATAGGCTCATTAGACACCCTACTATTAGAATACATTCTGAAAATATATAGATATATATATATATATCAAAGTTCCAACAAAAGCTGCCAAGGCACTAACCAAGGTATAAGAGCTTTGTCAAAGGATTATAAACAGCCCAAAAGATGTATCTAGGCTAATATATTGACTAGGGGAATTCCAATGAATGAAAGTTTTCTGCATGCCAAAAAGTGCATATGATATTAAATACTATTTGCTAAAGGCTGTGCCATGGCTATACCAAGTGGCCACACATTATGCCAAGTGTCATAATGCCAAATGAATGTCCTATAGTCACATTCTATATCTTGAATAATTTTAAACATCTAAAAATAACTTAGATAGTTGTTATATTTATAATTTTTATGCATTGTTTTATATGCTAGTGTGTTTAAATATACTTAAAAGTACAGCAATTTTTGGAAAAAGAAAGCTGTAATCAGATCCTATATTTAAACAGTTCAACAGAATGGAATTTCCTTATAAATTGATGCAGTTTTCCTTTTGCTTAGCAAGCTGCAAGCCAAAAACTACCCATGCCCAGAGTGCCATTCAAGTCTGGCAGCAGTCGCAAGCGCCAGCTGAGCCCAGTTGCTGGGCCAAAGGCTGCCAAATCGTGTCGGCTGCAGCTGCAGGACCAGGTTGGCACATTGGGGTGCGGTGGTCAGCACCGTTGCTTTCTGATCTGAGCCCTCTTGTGGCCTAGGATTCAGCTCTTAGCCACTCAGAACCACCTCTTAGCCCCCTCAAGATCACCTCTTAGCCCCTCGGGACCACTTATTAGCCCCCTCAGGACCACTTCTTAGCCCCCCTCAGGACCACCTCTTAGCCCCCCTCAGGACCACCTCTTAGCCCCCCTCAGGACCACCTCTTAGCCCCTCGGGACCACTTCTTAGCCCCCCTCAGAACCACCTCTTAGCCCCCTCAATATCACCTCTTAGCCCCTCGGGACCACTTCTTAGCCCCCCTCAGGACCACCTCTTAGCCCCCCTCAGGACCACCTCTTAGCCCCCCTCAGGACCACCTCTTAGCCCCCCTCAGGACCACCTCTTAGCCCCCCTCAGGACCACCTTTTAGCCCCTCAGGATCACCTTTTAGCCCCTCAGGATCACCTTTTAGCCCCTCAGGATCACCTCTTAGCCCCCCTCAGGACCACCTCTTAGCCCCCCTTAGGACCACCTCTTAGCCCCTCATGACCACCTTTTAGCCCCTCAGGATCACCTCTTAGCCACTTAGGACCACCTTTTAGCCCCTCAGGATCACCTCTTAGCCCCTCAGGACCACCTCTTAGCTCCTCAGGACCACCTTTTAGCCCCTCAGGACCACCTCTTAGCCCTTCATGACCACCTTTTAGCCCCTCAGGATCACCTCTTAGCCACTCAGGACCCCTTTTAGCCCCTCAGGATCACCTCTTAGCCACTCAGGATCACCTTTTAGCCCCTCAGGATCACCTCTTAGCCACTCAGGATCACCTTTTAGCCCCTCAGGATCACCTTTTAGCCCCCCTTAGGACCACCTCTTAGTCCCTGAGCTCCCAGAATTTCATCCCGAGTCCAACCCCAATGTTGCTCACCCCAGGAGGCGGCCAGAGAGGCGCACTCGCGGGAGCTGCTGTTCAACCAGTACGCCGATGCCGGCGGATGCATCATCAAGGCTGCCGGCGTGGAGGCGCTGTGCCGAGACCTCGGCCTGGACCCTGCAGACATCCGCCTGCTGCTGCTGGCCTGGCTGTGCTCGGCCGGGGAGATGTGCACCTTCACCCGCGATGAATTCCTCCGCGGTTGTCATCGGCTGCCCGCTGCCTGCATCAGCCGCCTGCGGACCGGCCTGGACGACAAGCTCGCCTATATGCGCTGCCGCAGTCAGCAGAGGGACAAGCCGGACTGCGGAGATGTCAATGCTGACTCCTGCAGTAGGGAGACCGAGTTTAGGGATCTTTACCGGTGAGCAGCTTGGGCATTGTTCCCGCTTCACTCCTTACTGAATCTGCTCCTCCGCTACCTCAGAATCCTCCCCCCACCGCCTCAGAATCCGCCCTTCCGCTGTCTCAGAATCCGCTCCCCGCCGCCTCAGAATCCGCCCCCCCACGCCGCTCAGAATCCGCCCCCACACCGCTCAGAATCCGCCCCCCACGCCGCTTAGAATCCGCCCCCCACGCCGCTCAGAATCCGCCCCTCCGCTGCCTCTGAATCCGCCCCTCCGCTGCCTCAGAATCCGCCCCTGCGCCGCCCCCAAGAATTGAGAATCCGCCCTCCGCCGTCTGAGAATCCGCCCTTCCACTGCCTGACCGAAATTCCAGCTGGACATTCGAGTTTGGTCTGGAGCCCGGCCAGCGCACTCTGCCCATCGCCATGGCCGTCGACCTCTGGCAGCTGGTGTTCGAGGCGCGGCCAACCGGCCCGCCCGCCATCCTGCCCGCCTGGCTCAGCTGGCTTCGCTCTGGCGGCCACGGCGTCCGAGCAGTCACTCGCGACACCTGGCGGATGTTCTTGGCCTTCGCCGACGCCTGCGTTGCGGCCGGCGGCGACCTGTCCGCCTATGACCAGAGCGAGGCCTGGCCGTCCCTCATCGACGACTTCGTGGAGGCCGAAATTCGGCGGCTGGGCCAGCAGCCCCTTGAAGCTGATGACGCCTGCGGTGGCTGGTGACCCCCATTCACTGTGACTGGTGACCTCGTTCACTGTGACTGGTGACCACTGTGACTGGTGACCCCCGTTCACTGTGACTGGTGACCCCGTTTACTTTGACCGGTGACCCCCGTTCACTGTGACTGGTGACCCCGTTCACTTTGACCGGTGACCCCAGTTCACTGTGACTGGTGACCCCGTTCACTTTGACTGGTGATCCCGTTCACTTTGACTGGTGACCCCGTTTAATGTGACTGGTGACCCCGTTCACTGTGACTGGTGACCCTGTTTACCGTGACTGGGGTCCTGGTCTCGCTGTTGCCGAAGCAGTCACTGCCTGCGCACTTTCTAGCACGTAATGCGTCATGATGCTTTCAGATGCCTGCAGAATACTGTACAACTAAGCTCTTACCACTGAGCACCCCGCGTTCTGCGGCCAAAGCTGTCTCCAAAACAATGAGTTGCTAATCAGCTCCAACTGACTGTTCCTGTTCTCATGCAGCGTGCCATTGGATGTTGTAGATATAGGCTGCAGTTTGCATCTAGTCGGTAGGGGACCGGGGTAGCTTTGCTCTTATAGTTTATTACCTTCTGCGTGCTTTTAGTTAATTCTCCTCAGTGCACTCAAGCAAGTTCGATCGTTAAGCTCAGTAATTATTCAGTTTTCACCAACAGTTCGCAATAATGTAAGCTGTGTTAATACAATATGAGGAATTAAAGCTTTTTATCTACTACTACCAGTAGTGTTTTAATGGTCATATTAACTCTGATTAGCAACTGTCACCAAGCCAGAGAAATTTTCCTTAGCAACTGTCACAAAGCCAGAGAAATCTCCCTTAGCAATTGTCACCAAGCCAGAGATTTCTCCCTTAGCAACTGTCACCAAGCAAAAGAAATCTCCCTTAGCAAATGTCACCAAGCAAAAGAAATCTCCCTTAGCAAATGTCACCAAGCAAAAGAAATCTCCCTTAGCAAATGTCACCAAGCAAAATAAATCTCCCTTAGCAGCCGTCACCAAGCCAGAGAATTCTCCCTTAGCAACTGTCACCAAGCCAGAGAATTCTCCCTTAGCAACTGTCACCAAGCCAGGGAATTCTCCCTTAGCAACTGTCACCAAGCCAGAGAATTCTCCCTTAGCAACTGTCACCAAGCCAGAGTATTCTCTCTTAGCAACTGTCACCAAGCCAGAGAATTCTCTCTTAGCAACTGTCACCAAGCCAGGGAATTCTCCCTAGCAACTGTTACCAAACCAGGGAATTCTTGCCTAGCAGCAGTCACCAGGCGAAAGAAATTCTCTCTAGAAGGAATTCTCCAATTGCAGCTCATCA
Organism: Macrostomum lignano; assembly: GCA_002269645.1. Taxonomy (NCBI): domain Eukaryota; kingdom Metazoa; phylum Platyhelminthes; family Macrostomidae; genus Macrostomum; species Macrostomum lignano. Next base: position 202,728 of record NIVC01000716.1, read on the forward strand.
AGAGCCATCACTAACATTTCAGCGAGCCTCCCCCGCAGCGGACGGCCTCCAACTGATCCCAGTAAAGCCCCCAGTTCCAGTCTCCTTCATCATCGATGCAGTCGCTAGCCGCGCCGGCGCTGCTGCTGGCGCTGCTGCTTTGCCTGCTGGCCGCGGCGCCGGCCTCCGCCCAATACGAGGACTCGCGCTGCAAGTGCATCTGCCCGGTGGACCCCGGCTCCGGCGCCAACGGCACCAGCGGCAACCGGCGCCGCATCTGGATCACCACCGTGCCGTTCGGCGAATGCAACTGCGAGAAGGTGCTTCGCATTGTGCTGGATTTCTCCTTTGCAGTTCAAATCAGTCACTGGCTACTTACAGTAGCAAAGACAAAAAACAGTTTGAAAAAAGTACTGAGCTGGAGTTAAACTCACCCGCCCTCCCCTATCGCCCGCAGGTCGTCGACCCGCTGCCCTCCAAGGCCGCCGAGTTTTGCCTGCGCTGCCAGTGCAAAAGCGAGACCCGCAGCACCGCCATCCAGAAGGTGGTGGTGGTGCTGGTGCTGTGCATCATCATCTCGCTGTGCCTGTACATGCTTTTCCTGTCCATCCTGCACCCGCTGCTGGTCAAGGCCCGGCTGTACCAGCCGCACGTCAAGCTGGAGGAGCAGCCCGACCAGGCCTCGCTGCACTCTGCCAGCGCTGCCGCCGCCGCTGCCCCCGCCGGTGGAAGCCGCCCAGCATCGACCGCCAGCTCGGCGGGCTCCCAGACCTCCGCGCAGCAAGTCAGCGTGGTGAACCGGGCCGTCAACCGGCAGGAGCGGTGGACCCGCGCTGTGGAGGTGCAGCGGGACCGGGTGTACGCCCAGCACTCCATGCTCAACTGAGCTGTCTTCACCGCTGAGACTGAGGCTTCATCACAGTTTGCTGTTTTCTGTTTCACTTTAGTGTCATTCTAGCTGTCATTGTGTCAGATTCAAGCTGTCAGTGTGTGTCAGACTCAAGCTGTCAGTGTGTCAGATTCAAGCTGTCAGTGTGTGTCAGGCTCAAGCTGTCATTGTGTCAAATTCAAGCTGTCAGTGTGTGTATCAGGCTCAAGCTGTCAGTGTGTGTCAGGCTCAAGCTGTCAGTGTGTGTATCAGGCTCAAGCTGTCAGTGTGTGTCAGGCTCAAGCTGTCAGTGTGTGTATCAGGCTCAAGCTGTCAGTGTGTGTCAGGCTCAAGCTGTCAGTGTGTGTATCAGGCTCAAGCTGTCAGTGTGTGTCAGGCTCAAGCTGTCATTGTGTCAGGCTCGAGCTGTCAGTGTGTGTCAGGCTCAAGCTGTCAGTGTGTGTATCAGGCTCAAGCTGTCAGTGTGTGTCAGGCTCAAGCTGTCAGTGTGTGTATCAGGCTCAAGCTGTCAGTGTGTGTCAGGCTCAAGCTGTCAGTGTGTGTATCAGGCTCAAGCTGTCAGTGTGTGTCAGGCTCAAGCTGTCAGTGTGTATCAGGCTCAAGCTGTCAGTGTGTATCAGGCTCAAGCTGTCAGTGTGTGTCAGGCTCAAGCTGTCATTGTGTCAGGCTCGAGCTGTCAGTGTGTGTCAGGCTCAAGCTGTCAGTGTGTGTATCAGGCTCAAGCTGTCAGCGTGTGTCAGACTCAAGCTGTCAGTGTGTGTCAGGCTCAAGCTGTCATTGTGTCAGATTCAAGCTGTCAGTGTGTATCAGGCTCAAGCTGTCAGTGTGTGTATCAGGCTCAAGCTGTCAGTGTGTATCAGGCTCAAGCTGTCATTGTGTCAGGCTCAAGCTGTCAGTGTGTGTCAGGCTCGAGCTGTCAGTGTGTGTCAGGCTCAAGCTGTCAGTGTGTGTATCAGGCTCAAGCTGTCAGTGTGTGTCAGGCTCAAGCTGTCAGTGTGTGTCAGGCTCAAGCTGTCATTGTGTCAGGCTCAAGCTGTCAGTGTGTGTCAGGCTCAAGCTGTCAGTGTGTGTATTAGGCTCAAGCTGTCAGTGTGTGTATCAGGCTCAAGCTGTCAGTGTGTATCAGGCTCAAGCTGTCAGTGTGTGTCAGGCTCAAGCTGTCAGTGTGTGTATCAGGCTCAAGCTGTCAGTGTGTGTCAGGCTCAAGCTGTCAGTGTGTGTCAGGCTCAAGCTGTCAGTGTGTGTCAGGCTCAAGCTGTCAGTGTGTGTCAGATTCAAGCTATCAGTGTGTGTCAGGCTCAAGCTGTCAGTGTGTGTCAGGCTCAAGCTGTCAGCGTGTGTCAGATTCAAGCTGTCAGTGTCAGCTCGCAGTAAAAATTATATAATTATTCCTATTTAATAATGATAGGCAGTGATTTTTGCTTTTGTAATTAAATTGTAAAAGTCGAAAAAGTTGATTGCCGCAATGAAATAAGAACTTTTGCCCTTTTAACTTTCGATTGTTCGAGCGTCAAACTTTTCAAATTGTAATTTTCGGCTCACGTGTATTCGGGCCTCATCACTGCTTGTAAGCAGTCTCGTGCGTACAGTATGCAGTGTGCTTTATTGTGCCTGGCATTGAGTGACTGGCATGCCGGTCACACTGGCTGGCTAGAGATTTAGTGACTGGCATGCCGGTCACACTGGCTGGCTAGAGATTGAGTGACTGGCATGCTGGTCACACTGGCTGGCTAGAGATTGAGTGACTGACATGCTGGTCACACTGGCTGGCTAGAGATTGAGTGCCTGGCATGCTGGTCACACTGGCTGGCTAGAGATTGAGTGACTGGCATGCTGGTCACACTGGCTGGCTAGAGATTGAGTGACTGACATGCTGGTCACACCGGCTGGCTAGAGATTGAGTGCCTGACATGCTGGTCACACTGGCTGGCTAGAGATTGAGTGCCTGGCATGCTGGTCACACTGGCTGGCTACGGATTGAGTGACTGGCATGCCGGTCACACTGGCTGGCTAGAGATTGAGTGACTGGCATGCCGGTTCAATAAATGCATGCCAGCTGGTAATCCGAGGGCTCTGATTAATTTCTGTTTTGCGCTCTCCATTCCGCGCAGCACGGGTACCACTTTTCCATTCCATTCCTGTTACAGAAGCCTGCACGCGATTGAAACTCTAATCAGTGAAATGTTGCATTGATTGCCTTATGTAATGCTGTGTAAATATTAAATAAATTTACACCCTCCGCTGGGCTTTGCGACCAGGTGATAAACATATTCAGATTTGGTTCGCTTCGAGTAATCGCAGCTTGTCCTGGAGCTTGTCCAGTTTCTGTTTGATAATTATTTTTAACGCTTCATTTCTCACTTGTAGTGCCCAAGAGTTGTGCCCAAGAGTCGTGGTTTCGATTCACACATTACTTTGACGTTCACACGAAAGTTGGCCCGGGGTTTTGGCGTGCAAAAATTCGTGAAAGCAACTCGGATTGCTAGCTCGAGCGTTTAGAGAAACTTTGCGTTTTGACTCGACTCGAACCGGACTTGGAAAACGCGAGTCCAAATTCATTCCTAGAATTAAGGATCTGCAGAGTCCCCAGATAATCTAGTTCTGAACGAATGTCACATTTAAGCTTCATCAAACTGGCCAAAAGCAAAGAAAAGTGCCAATATCCTGCAAGATCTTGCAAGGAAACTATTTTTGTCAATGAAATTTCATTTCTCCTCAGACTGGCGGCCTCAAACTATTGCGATCCCCTATAGATCACTCTTCGCACACAGATTATGAGCGTGCATCTCGTCCTCAGTCTATTTTTAGCCCGCAGGCCATAGACGGGGAGCCGCAGAAGCGCGGGCTGGCAGAGCCGAAATGCCTTTGGCCGCCCCCGCAGACCGGCAGTCCCCGCCAGCATGGCCGGCCGCTTTCTTTCGCCGGCATTTCTCGCGCCAACCTCGCTGCGGTACCCCCCAAACTCCGCCTGCGCCCCCGTCTGCACCATGCAGTCGCTCTTGTCGGCGACAGACTCGGAGCTGTCCGACATCCTGGCCTCCATCAGCAACGAGGACGAGGAGGAAGCGGACTGCGACTTCCACAGCGCCGGCCAGGGCTTTGACAGCGACTTGGCGAATCGCGGCATGCGGCAGATCCGCCTGCTGTTGGCCAGGACTCTGCGGGTTCGAGTTCGGGACCACCTGCTCAGCGAATTCCTGCGCTCCGCGCTCGCCGACTCCTTAGGCCTTACCGAGTCTGGTGGGACCGTTTTGCCTGCGCAGGCCGGCGCCGCCCCCGCCGACCGCAGCACCGAGCGGGACACCATCACTGCGATGGACGCGCAGACTCCGCCTCATTGCCAGCAGCTGGCCGCCTCATCTCGATGCCGGGCTCTCCTGGCCGAACGGCTGCGTCGAGTCTTCTTTCCTGACAGGTGCGCGCGGCTGCTCATCGACTCGCTGCTGGCGAAGCAACTCAGGCTGTGCGGAGAGGCGCTCACCTGCCCGATGCTCACCGGGGCTGCCGACAGGGACAGTGAGTTGGACTCGTCTTCTGGCACTCCGTCTCGCCACCCACCCCATCTGCATGCACCCGGACTCACCCACTCCATCTACAGACACCCGGACTCACACCCACCCCATCTACAGACACCCGGACTCTCACCCACTCCATCTACAGACACCCGGACTCTCACCCACCCCATCTACAGACACCCGGACTCTCACCCACCCCATCTACAGACACCCGGACTCTCACCCACCCCATCTACAGACACCCGGACTCTCACCCACCCCATCTACAGACACCCGGACTCTCACCCACCCCATCTACAGGCACCCGGACTCTCACCCACCCCATCTACAGGCACTCGGACTCTCACCCACCCCATCTACAGACACCCGGACTCTCACCCACTCCATCTACAGACACCCGGACTCTCACCCACTCCATCTACAGACACCCGGACTCTCACCCACCCCATCTACAGGCACCCGGACTCTCACCCACCCCATCTACAGGCACCCGGACTCTCACCCACCCCATCTACAGACACCCGGACTCTCACCCACCCCATCTACAGACACCCGGACTCTCACCCACCCCATCTACAGACACCCGGACTCTCACCCACCCCATCTACAGACACCCGGACTCTCACCCACCCCATCTACAGACACCCGGACTCTCACCCACCCCATCTACAGACACCCGGACTCTCACCCACCCCATCTACAGGCACCCGGACTCTCACCCACCCCATCTACAGACACCCGGACTCTCACCCACCCCATCTACAGACACCCGGACTCTCACCCACCCCATCTACAGACACCCGGACTCTCACCCGTGACATCTGCAGACATCCGCGAACTCTCACCCACCCAGCCACCGCAGACACCCGCCGCAGCGCCAGCAGCACATCTACGCGGAAGCCTTCACCGCCCCGCCGTCAGCGCCGCCGCCGACGCAGCAGCCGACAGCGCCGTCAGCAGCGCCGGCTGACTCGCCGGCAAAGCCGAAGCTGCTCCGCCTCGACGCCTTCCACGCTGAAGTCGGTCGAGTTCGCTCTTCAGGTGGACCAGCCGGAACTGCAGCCCGCCGCGGCCGCCGCGGTGGTCCCGGCGCTGAACACAGACGGCAGCAACTCGTACCGGCAGCAGCCGCAAGCAAAGCAAACGTCCAGGTGCGCATTGTGAATATTAGCTGAGTGCACACGATCACCTGAGTTTCGCACGTTTCCGTTTATACAAGCACGCATTAACCGCGCAATTTCCATCCTTAATTTTTATACCATATGAAAAGCGCCCCTTGAACTTCTTAAGAATCATCTTTACGTGGTCCGCAAGCCTCCAAAGTCTTCAAGAATCGCCTTCAAACTCTTCAAGAATCGCCTCCAGACTCTTCAAGAATCGCCTCCAAACTCTTCAAGAATCGCCTCCAAACTCTTCAAGAATCGCCTCCAAACTCTTCAAGAATCGCCTCCAAACTCTTCAAGAATCGCCTCCAAACTCTTCAAGAATCGCCTCCAAACTCTTCAAGAATCGCCTCCAAACTCTTCAAGAATCGCCTCCAAACTCACGAGTGTCGCCTCCAAAGTCTAAGAATCACTCCAAACTCTTCAAGAGTCGCCTCCAAACCCTTGAAGAGTCGCCCTCAGAAGACTGAATATGCATCAACAAGCCCTAATGAGCTTATTTTAAGCTCTGGGGTCGATAGCTCTGAGAATTAATTCGCGCGTTCGCCGCCAGGTCCGCACCATATACTGACTAATGGAACTTACAAATACGTACATATACGTCTTAGTGGGTGTAAATATACTAGTAGCCCTCGCAACCTCTCGAGGCAGGCAGCCACCGCGAGTGATTTGCAAGGCAAGCTGGGCTCCAGTCCACCTAGCTGCTGCTGTGATGTGATAGAAGCTATAAGCTACCCCCATTGTTTCAACACTTTACATGTAACCAGCAGCTTTGCACTTGTACTAGCGGCAGCGGGTCAAGGCACACGTTTGTTTTTATAAATACACCATGAAACTCGTACACATGTATATTAAAACTCCTAACCGCCACAACCGCAGCTTCTCTACAGGTATTGCTCATTTTGATGCAGAGCACAGTTTAGCCCGAGGTCTGGAGGATAACCAGCATCATCAACAGCGGCATCGCAATCGGCATCGCGAACGTAATCATCAGCATCGCCAGCACCATCAGCATCATCACCATCACCAACATCAGCATCATCAGCATCAGCATTATCAGCCGCCACCGGCAGTGACGCAGACCAGCTTGTGCCAGCGGCTCTGCCTCCTGCACTCTACTCCCGGCGGTTTCAAAGCCTCTCTAAAGCCGTCGCCGACTGCCTCGTCCACCTGCGCGGTGTGCGCCTCGAGGCACTTCCTGCTGCGCCAGTTAGGCCGGATGGTGGCCAGCAGGGCAACAGGACAGCTGGCCGAGCTAGAGCGGACCCTCGGTGACTGCCTGGAGCAGCAACGGCGCTGGCAGCGCAGCCTGCAGTGGATCGCTAGCAACGTGAAGGAGCATCGGCTGCCCGGCTCCGTTCGCCCGTTCGTGAATTCCTGCGGCTGCTCGGCGGATCGCAGCTTCTGATCGGATGAACTGACCCCGCAGCCCCCGTGCTCGATTCCCTTAGAGTTAGCTTTGAGATCCCTGGATGCATGCGTATCGGCTTGGCTTGGGGAGTTTTTACGCCGTGATCAATGAAAATATCTATCTATCCATGTTGCACTGTGAGTCAAAGGAGCCTTGTACATATTTAATTAGTTCTAAAATTTCAAGGCTACTTATTGTTTTTCCTTCGTTTTCTTTTTGAATTTTTCACTTTAGTTCATCGCTCTCAAGAAAAGTGTTCTTTTAGTCTACTTATTTTATTTTTTATAATTCATCTAAAAACTTTCAGCGAGACCTGCAAGCGTTGCAGCAAAAAAATAAAACAAGGAAAATGACTGAAATAATTTGCTTCTGAGAGGAGTTATAAATACATGTTTTGTAAGGAAGTTTTTGTAGTCTTGCGGCCAAGTTCAGATCTACATCAAACTGCGCGAATTCTTTTTAACAACTTATCTGAAAATATTTGTACTGACAGGGAATGAATATCTAATTTTTGAAATCTGGCAATTGCCACTAATATGTTTACTCCTGCAAGTTAAGTTTGTTTAATGATTTGACATATCGTAAAATGTATTTACTTTTTATTTTAATTCAGAATGGAACCGAAAATGCAGAAATAACTGGCGCATTTATTAAGCTTTATCATTTTAAAATAGGAGTTTCTTGATGAACTAAGACACGTTTAATTAGTTTTGAAAGGTCAAAGATGAGACATATATATTTTTTGGTTCTGACCTGACGAAAAGATGAAAATTCGAAATTTACTTTTTCTAGGAAAGCACATCCCTAATTTCCTGATTAGTGTTAGAGACTTAGAGGGAGTAATAATACTTCATTCACCGCGTGTGAGTATGTTATTTAGTATTTTAACTATAATGATCGTTGCAAGTCGCTATAACTATCCAGCAAACAACTAGGAAAGTCAAGAATAGAAAGAATTGACAAACATATAGCAATGACTATTGATCACTTATAATTAAAAAAATTAAAATGACTGGTAACTGAAATATTGCCTTGTGGCAGCTGGCAATATGCAGGCTTTCTAACTTTTGTAAAATAATATTAATAAATAATTAATATTAATAGGATGATTTATATTGATTTGCTAAACAATGCAATAGTTTTGTAGATTACAATAAATATTAAATGAAAAACTAGCTAACTTGAATAGAAACTTTAGGCAATTGTATAGAAGTGCAAATTTAAATGAATGTCAAAGCATATTTATTGTGATAGGAGACACATTTAACGACACAAAACTGTTCAAAAAGAGAGTACAACTTGTCAAGTAGACAATGATACCTTTTCAGTAGGTTATAGCAGCAGTAGTTGTGGCCCATGGGTAATAGTGGCTGATCTAGTAGAGAATCCAACTAAATTGCTTGGTGGGATGAAGCTTGTGCCACATGAACTCTTCTGGGTACATCTCAAAGAGTTGCTGCTGTGTGCTATGTGTTTTGCCTTGCAGTGTGCCTATGTCTCTTCAATCAAGTTGCTATGTACTTTTGGATCTTTGAGACTTGGGTGTTCATTTAAGTTAAAAAACAATTAAATATGCACTTCTTTACAATTACCAAACTTTATTATTCATAATAGGTAAAACTATAAAGCCAAATATAAAGTTTTAAATTTTATGAAAATGGTGTCTAATATAGTCTGATATCCTAGATTTGAATTTATTTATATATTTATTTCTAATTAATTAGAACATTACTAATTATTTAAAATGGAAAGTTGTTATTTTAATTATTTATTTAGAAATTGAGCATTTTAAATAATACAAACTTATATAAAGTTTTAATTATTTATACAAATTTAATTCTTATATAAAAACATCTAGATTCATACTTTGTTATAACAAACTTTATTACAATTTTTTAGCCATAGACTAATGCAGTTTTGATAACATGTCTAATGATGATATCAGCAACACCTACCTGGGCAATGTGAGTCCAAAGCTGTTCTTCCAGCTGGTTAATGCTGTGGCATTATCTGGCTCATTTGAAGAGGTGGCATCTCGGGTTGGATTCTCACAAAATGATATTCTTATGATCCGAGCTAAAGGTGGTAAGTGTTTTTAGTAAATATGAAACACTTAGCTTAATTGCATATACTTAATTTACAGCTGTGAGATACACCACATTGTAAAATTATATATAATTAACTTAGCATTAGCCCCTATACATGTAAATGTCATAGATTTCTAAATCCAGCACAGAGTGCCAAATCTAGAGTGCCAAATCCAGCATTAGAGTGCTAAATCCAGCACAGAGTGCCAAATCTAGAGTGCCAAATCCAGCATTAGAGTGCTAAATCCAACACAGAGTGCCAAATCCAGCATTAGAGTGCTAAATCCAACACAGAGTGCCAAATCCAACACAGAGTGCCAAATTCAGCATTAGAGTGCCAAATCCAACACAGAGTGCCAAATTCAGCATTAGAGTGCTAAATCCAACAGAGTGCCAAATCCAACACAGAGTGCCAAATCCAACACAGAGTGCCAAATCCAACACAGTGCCAAATACAACACAGTGCTAAATCCAACAGAGTGCCAAATCCAACACAGAGTGCCAAATCCAACACAGAGTGCCAAATTCAGCATTAGAGTGCCAAATCCAACACAGAGTGCCAAATTCAGCATTAGAGTGCTAAATCCAACAGAGTGCCAAATCCAACACAGAGTGCCAAATCCAACACAGAGTGTCAAATCCAACACAGTGCCAAATACAACACAGTGCTAAATCCAACAGAGTGCCAAATCCAACACAGAGTGCCAAATCCAACACAGAGTGCCAAATTCAGCATTAGAGTGCCAAATCCAACACAGAGTGCCAAATTCAGCATTAGAGTGCTAAATCCAACAGAGTGCCAAATCCAACACAGAGTACCAAATCCAACACAGAGTGCCAAATCCAACACAGTGCCAAATACAACACAGTGCTAAATCCAACAGAGTGCCAAATCCAACACAGAGTGCCAAATCCAACACAGAGTGCCAAATCCAACACAGTGCCAAATACAACACAGTGCTAAATCCAACAGAGTGCCAAATCCAGCACAGTGCCAAATCCAACAGTGCCAAATCCAGCACAAAGTGCGACTTCCAAACCCAATCACACAGGCAACAGCATGGAGCTCTCGAAGCGCTTTTTCCTTAAATGGCGCATGCGGATGCCGACTATGCGGGACGTGGCTGTCATCATGGCGAAGGAGCCACCGATTGTCGATGCGGTGCACGCGCTGCGGCAGGCCTGTCCACAGCTTCTGACAGGCCTGGAGCCCCTTGCTGAATTCTCCGACGGTGCCGACATGCAGATGATGGACTTTGCAGCTGGCGATGTCCCGGTGAGCCGATGTGTGTGGGGTTGTCCCGGATGTGAGCTGGGGTTGTCCTGGATGTGAACTGGGGTTGTCCCGGATGTGAACTGGGGTTGTCCCGGATGTGAGCTGGGGTTGTCCTGCATGTGACCTGGGGTTGTCCCGGATGAAGAGCCGCCTCATAACCCATAAAAGTCGCCCGAACCATCGCAGTTCGAGCAGCAGCAGGTGCAGCAGGGCGCACCAGATCAGCCAGCTCAGAGTCCCAAAGTCACAGAAATCGCCGGAATCATCGACTCGCCACCGCAGCCCCAGCCGCAGCCGCCTGAGACTGACGATGAAGCCCTGGGGCCGCAGCAGACCTGCCCGCCGCAGGTAGTGCTGAAAGGCCTGACGGCCATCAGCTTCAACGCTGACGAAATCTCCTCAGTGCCGCAGCTGGTCTCCCCGTCGATCGTGGAGGTCCGAGGCAACTTCTGTCGCGTTGTTCATTGGATTGTCCGCCTTCAGCCCGACGGTTCCACGGCCAGTGATGTACAAGCCATGATCGAGCGATTGCAGGTGTGCAGGGCTCCGTGTTTCTTCTTGAGTTCAGATTGTACTTTTGCTTTGACATGCGTACTTAGCTTGCAATGCGGATGTAACTTCAGTGTGTACTTCTGTTTTGACATGCGCACTTGGCTTGCAATGCGGATGTAACTTCAGTGTGTACTTCTGTTTTGACATGCGTACTTGGCTTGCAATGCGGATGTAACTTCAGTGTGTACTTCTGTTTTGACATGCGCACTTGGCTTGCAATGCGGATGTAACTTCAGTGTGTACTTCTGTTTTGACATGCGCACTTGGCTTGCAATGCGGATGTAACATCAGTGTGTACTTCTGTTTTGACGTGCATGCTAGGCTTGCAATGCGGTTCAGTGTGTACTTTTGCTTTGGCGTGCACTTTTATAGCTCCAGATGTTGTTTTCACTAACGGAAGCCGCCATCTCTTAATCGCCGAATTGTTTGCAGGAGCTGCGCCACCCCAGCCTGGCCTGTCTGATGGGCACCAAGCTGGAGTCGCAGCCGGACTCCAGCGCGCTGTCCCTGGACCTCTTCCTGCCAGTGTACGCGTGCACTCTGGCAGACGTCCTGTCAGATGACGCCTCGGCCAGGCGGCTGTCCATGCCCGTCCGGGTTGGCCAGCTCGGCAGCCTCATGAGCGCCCTGTGCCACCTGCACGGCCAGCGGCTTTGCCTGGTGCGGTCACCGCGGCTGCTGGCCTGCGAGTCAATCCGTCTGGACGTCTTCAGCCGGCCGATCATCTGGTGGCCGGACTGCCTGGCGGACTGCCAGGACGACCGGGCGCTGCTGACCAACAATTTCCTGCAGCTGCTGGACCTGGCCGTGGAGCTGCTGACCGGCCGGATGCGCCACAAGGACAAGGCCGGCTTCGCCGCCTGCCGCGGCCAGCAGCTCAAAACATTTTGCAATTGCCAAACTGAGCAGGAGCTGCTGCAGCTGGAGGACGGCGACGAAAGCGGCTTCATTGACAGCCGGCTGGTGGTCGACGACGAGGAAGACGACAGCAGCAATGCGAGGTTCAGCGCCGTGTTGATGCTGGCCTGTCGCGCCCTTCGCTGCACTATGGGAGTGGCGCAGGGCACCTTGGCGTCAGACTCAGCTGCCACCAGGCTGCAGCGGATGGCCGATCAAGGCGCGTAGCGGTCGGCAGCTGCTTAGTTGCCGATATGTTTAGAAAGTAACTTTATGAACGACTGTGATGACTTTTCATTGAGTTTATTAGGCATCGGCTTTGCAATCCCAGCGAAGCGACTCTGGCTGTATTTATGCGACACCAAAGCTAGGAGTTCCTGTGTACTCAAGTGCAGGTGACAGTGTTTATAAATTTAATCCGATTCAAATATACTGAATTCACAGATCCAATTCATTCAGCATCATGATTGATTTGTTTCTCATGAAATTCCTAACATAATATTAATAAGGGTAAGATTATATAATATTTAGTGAAAAGAAGCCGTTAAGCATCATTAAACGTGTGGCCTGGATCTCCCCGAGTTCCATTCCTTATTTTGGGGCGGGGGTTTGTGCTCAGAAATTTGCCTGCGGCCAACCTCAAAGGCATGGAGTGTACACTAGACGTGCCTGATGATGGGAAAGTCAAGCCAGTGCATTGAGAATCGGAGCCCACCTCAGGGGTGGGTGCCTCCGCGCGCTGATTGGCTGGCATGGGGTAAGAAATTGTACGCCCAGCCCTCCTGGGGGCTTCTCTCATCCTGCCTGCCGGGTTCCTACCGACATGACAGCCATCAGCGCGTGCGGCTCTCGCTGTAAAACATGCGATACACATTCTACATGTGCATGTGAAACATGCGATACACATTCTACATGTGCATGTGAAACATCCGATACACATTCTACATGTGCATGTGAAACACGCGATACACATTCTACATGTGCATGTGAAACACGCGATACACATTCTACATGTGCATGTGAAACATCCGATACACATTCTACATGTGCATGTGAAACACGCGATACACATTCTACATGTGCATGTGAAACACGCGATACACATTCTACATGTGCATGTGAAACATCCGATACACATTCTACATGTGCATGTGAAACATGCGATACACATTCTACATGTGCATGTGAAACATCCGATACACATTCTACATGTGCATGTGAAACACGCGATACACATTCTACATGTGCATGTGAAACATCCGATACACATTCTACATGTGCATGTGAAACACGCGATACACATTCTACATGTGCATGTGAAACATCCGATACACATTCTACATGTGCATGTGAAACATGCGATACACATTCTACATGTGCATGTGAAACATGCGATACACATTCTACATGTGCATGTGAAATATGCGATACACATTCTACATGTGCATGTGAAACATGCGATACACATTCTACATGTGCATGTGCATTTATGGCATGTTCCCATGGCAACGCTCCTGGGCAGATTGTTTTCGAATATTTTCAGAATTATGTACCTGTGGACCCGTACCTGTCTGTACCTGTAGAAGATGCCGATCACTTATTGATGATAAATTTGAGCCTTAGGAAGTTTTTTCTCGGTCGCTTTTTATAAATATGCTCGAATCTAAAAATTTAGGGCTGCATTATCAGTTTTCGCAGGTGTGATGATGCAGCACACCAGCTGCAAATGACTGCAAAATGACTTCGGTTTAGAAAGAGTTTCGAACACTGCAGCAGACCCTGCTGGCGAGTGGTTTCTAAACCGTATTTGCAGGTAGATAGCGGGGGCCAGTGTAGTACGCGAGAGCTAGCTGATCAGAGCGCTACTTTTTGCTCCGCCGAATCATTGCAGTGGGCCTATGGGTAAGAGAGTGCAGTCGAGACGATTTTTTTCTGCAAAAATGTCTTCTCGGCGTGACATTATTGTTGTGGTTCTTTTCTTCTCCGCCGTCATTGCAGTGGGCCTATGGGTAAGAGAGTGCAGTGTCTGTGTCTTCACATTCAGTACCAAGTGACTGCATATGCATGTACTGCAGAAATACACTCGAAGTTCCATCTACATGTAAGTCCGCGGCTCGCACCCCGCCGCCCATCCCGCAGTCCTCCTGCCGCAACCGTGGAAGCGTCGGTGGCTACTTTTTGGCTGGCCGTTCCATGCACTGGATTCCCGTGAGTTGCCGCCTGGGGTCGACTCTAACTCTAATGCACCTCACCTGCATGCTGCTCCTGCACTCGTCTGTCTGTGAGACACTGTGAGAGTCTCTGTGAGAGTCGGAGTGAGACGCAGTCGGAGAGGGGGAGACAGTCGGAAAGGAAGACAGTCGGAGGGGAAGACAGTCTTAGAGGGGAGGCAGTCGGAAAGGGAGACACCGGAAGGAGACAGACTGAGAACAGGCAGCAAGACCAGCAGGTACGTCTGCGTTTAGGCCACCAGGCCAGTTTGAATTAGGATTTCATGGTTTTTAGCTCCCAAAGCACAAGTAAAGCCAGTTTTTGCATAAGAAAGTATTAAAATCAACACTGAGCCGACAAAATTAGCGAGAAAAGCTGTAGGTGAAATTAGCGAAACCAGCTGAGCACAAAGCCAGTCTAAATTTGTAGTCGCGGCCTCCTGTTCGAGTGCTCCACCAGCACTGCAGCGCTCAATTGAGCTAAAAGTGCGCAGATTGCGTGGCGCAGGGCGTCCCCATCATTTGGCACATCAGGCACTTCGGCGCTGCCTAATGTTTGTCGACCGTTAAAAAAGTGATGAGTGATTGAGCCTGAGAACTTACCTACTCTAGAGAAATTGACTAGCATAGACACACCTGTGTCCTGACACGGACACACCTGTGTCTCACACTGACACACCTGTCCCACACTGACACACCTGTCTCACACTGACACACCTGTCTCACACAGACACGCCTGTCTCATACAGACACGCCTGTCTCACACGGACACACCTGTCTCACACAGACACACCTGTCTCACACGGACACGCCTGTCTCATACAGACACGCCTGTCTCACACGGACACACCTGTCTCACACGGACACACCTGTCTCACACAGACACACCTGTGTCTCACACGGACACACCTGTCTCACACGGACACACCTGTCTCACACAGACACACCTGTCTCACACGGACACGCCTGTCTCATACAGACACGCCTGTCTCACACGGACACACCTGTCTCACACGGACACACCTGTCTCACACAGACACGCCTGTGTCTCACACGGACACACCTGTCTCACACGGACACACCTGTCTCACACTGACACACCTGTCTCACACGGACACACCTGTCTCACACGGACACACCTGTCTCACACGGACACACCTGTCTCACACGGACACGCCTGTCTCACACGGACACACCTGTCTCACACGGACACACCTGTCTCACACGGACACACCTGTCTCACACGGACACACCTGTCTCACACTGACACACCTGTCTCACACGGACACACCTGTCTCACACGGACACACCTGTCTCACACGGACACACCTGTCTCACACGGACACGCCTGTCTCACACGGACACACCTGTCTCACACGGACACACCTGTCTCACACGGACACACCTGTCTCACACGGACACACCTGTCTCACACTGACACACCTGTCTCACACGGACAAACCTGTCTCACACGGACACACCTGTCTCACACGGACACACCTGTCTCACACGGACACACCTGTCTCACACAGACACACCTGTGTCTCACACGGACACACCTGTCTCACACGGACACACCTGTCTCACACAGACACGCCTGTGTCTCACACGGACACACCTGTCTCACACGGACACACCTGTCTCACACAGACACGCCTGTGTCTCACACAGACACGCCTGTGTCTCACACAGACACGCCTGTCTCACACGGACACACCTGTCTCACACGGACACACCTGTCTCACACGGACACACCTGTCTTACACGGACACACCTGTCTCACACGGACACACCTGTCTTACACGGACACACCTGTCTCACACGGACACACCTGTCTCACACGGACACACCTGTCTCACACGGACACACCTGTCTCACACGGACACACCTGTCTCACACGGACACACCTGTCTCACACGGACACACCTGTCTCACACGGACACACCTGTCTCACACAGACACGCCTGTGTCTCACATGGACACACCTGTGCGTCTTCTCCGCAGGTGGGCGCCTCCCTGTTCGCCAGCAACATCGGCTCCGGCCACTTCATCGGGCTGGCCGGCTCGGGCGCGGCCGGAGGCATCGGCATTGCCGTTTTCGAGTTCAGCGCAATGCTGGTCTTGGTTCTGCTCGGCTGGGTCTTTGTCCCGGTGTACATCTCCTCCGGGGTCAGCCTTGTTTGAATTTTTTAGTTCATTTCTTCGATGCTTCACGTGAAACCACAGAATAGACACCTAGCCAGAAGAATGCAGAGATTTACCCCAAATTCTCAAACTTTTCAAGTCCCCAGCTGCGAATAATATCCCTGCATTTTCTTATCCCTAATTCCCAGAGTTCCTAATCCCCACGCTTTCTCAACACCCTCAAACAATGCCTCCAGTTCGTAAAAAATCCTCTTCCATCGCCGATGTTTGTTTTAGCTAATCGAAATAATTTTTACTCGTCACAATGCCCCCAGGTGTTCACGATGCCCGAGTACCTGAAAAAGCGGTTCGGCGGCCAGCGGATCCGGATCTACCTGTCCTGCCTGACCCTCATTCTCTACATCTTCACGAAAGTCTCAGTGAGCAACAGAAGTACAAAGGATTCAATTGGGCGGGAGTGGCTTATCTTGTGCTATCGTGGGGCGGACAGTTGGCCCTGTGCTGCGGTTGCTAAGCAACCATTAATTTCAGTTTGTTAAACCTTATAAGATTCTTTCGGGTACAGAGTGAGTCTCATGACTTTCTTTTCTCGGCCGTTGCCTGCACTCGAAATTAATTCTGATTTATGTAACTACCCACAGCTGCATAACTGATAAACTGCCAATGCTTTGCATGCATAGCAACGAATGCCGCTTGCTATGCACGGAGGCCCGCGTGTGTCCTCCGCCTCTTGTCTTGTAAAGTGAAAGCAGCTTGATTTGCAAAGCATTGCTCAGCGAGCAGTGTTCGTTTGCATGGTTAATCAACTCAGTGCTAAACAATCTCTTTTCGAGCAGGGCAGATAAGATAATGCGTGCTCTATGCTATCTCAGCACATGAGACAGAAGGTGACATTGACGGTGACAAGTTCATTTTGTAGCTCAGAGAGTTGCTGAGCGGGGTGTTCGAACCCTGGGTTGGACGGGAATTGTAAGGCTTGATCAGCTTTGCCGCAGTTCAAATCCGCGTCTGCTCACAATAATTTGGGCCTTAGGTTTGCAGCTCGATTCAAGCAAGACCTGCCACCAAAGCCCGGAGTGTAAGCGTGTCTAAGGAAGAGAAATTGGGGCTGCTGGGCCTTAGGTTTGCAGCTCGATTCAAGCAAGACCTGCCACCAAAGCCCGGAGTGTAAGCGTGTCTAAGGAAGAGAAATTGGGGCTGCTGGGCCTTAGGTTTGCAGCTCGATTCAAGCAAGACCTGCCACCAAAGCCTGGAGTGTAAGCGTGTCTAAGAAAGAGAAATTGGGCTGCTGGGCCTTAGGTTTGCAGCTCGATTCAAGCAAGACCTGCCACCAAAGCCTGGAGTGTAAGCGTGTCTAAGGAAGAGAAATTGGGGCTGCTATTTGGGCCTTAGGTTTGCAGCTCGATTCAAGCAAGACCTGCCACCAAAGCCCGGAGTGTAAGCGTGTCTAAGGAAGAGAAATTGGGGCTGCTGGGCCTTAGGTTTGCAGCTCGATTCAAGCAAGACCTGCCACCAAAGCCTGGAGTGTAAGCGTGTCTAAGGAAGAGAAATTGGGGCTGCTGGGCCTTAGGTTTGCAGCTCGATTCAAGCAAGACCTGCCACCAAAGCCTGGAGTGTAAGCGTGTCTAAGGAAGAGAAATTGGGGCTGCTATTTGGGCCTTAGGTTTGCAGCTCGATTCAAGCAAGACCTGCCACCAAAGCCCGGAGTGTAAGCGTGTCTAAGGAAGAGAAATTGGGGCTGCTGTAGACTCAGTGCATCATTGATTTGATTTGCCTGATTTATGCCACCATACAAACTGACTCACCAAACTGGTCACTAGTTAGAGCCATCGAGGAGAGCAATAGGCTGATGAGTCGCTGCTCCACCACCGCCTCTTCAGGCCGACCTGTACGCTGGCGCCGTCTTCATCGAGCAGTCGCTGCAGTTCGACCTGTACGTGGCCGTCATCATCCTGCTGGGCATTGCGGCGCTGTTCACCATTCTGGGCGGGCTTACGGCCGTGATCTGGACCGACTTCATCCAGACCATCATCATGGTGATTGGCGCGTTCTGGCTCATGATTGCAGGTGAGATCGGGCTTTATTCACCATAAATTAGCATTTGCAGGCAGTTTCACCGTGAGCTGAGCATTATCGCATTGCCATGCAGATTTATGCAGCTTTCTTGCCCACCCACCGAACTGCTCAGGCGCGACAAACAGCCTTAGGCATGCGCGATTTCATTAATCATAAAAAATTGACTTATGCATGCATTATAAGTTATTCAAGTCAACCATATTTGCTTTTTGGTTAAAAGCATAGCCTGAATCCCTCAATAGTGTCAGATATCTTACTATTTAGAAATACTCAGGTCAGAGCTTATTAATTAGGCTAAAGTGCAAATGTGACTATCAGAAGCATTCTGAAATATATCAAAAACGCCGTATAAATACTTAAAGCCAAGTTATGCTCATCACACTTTGAACATTGTTTGCTACCGGTACATAGAGTGACTGAGAACTGTGGCTTCAAATTAAGCGTAGTTAAGCCAGCCAATGAGGGCCGGAGTCAATGTGCATATCAAGCCAGCCAATGAGGGCCGGAGTCAATGTGCATATCAAGCCAGCCAATGAGGGCCGGAGTCAATGTGCATATCAAGCCAGCCAATGAGGGCCGGAGTCAATGTGCATATCAAGCCAGCCAATGAGGGCCGGAGTCAATGTGCATATCAAGCCAGCCAATGAGGGCCGGAGTCAATGTGCATATCAAGCCAGCCAATGAGGGCCGGAGTCAATGTGCATATCAAGCCAGCCAATGAGGGCCGGAGTCAATGTGCATATCAAGCCAGCCAATGAGGGTCGGAGTCAATGTTCATACTGAAGCAGTTAATTTGAACCCGAGTCAATTTACACAATTTAGCCAATCCGTTGCAATATGAAAGTAGTGTTACACTTGAACGGGAATTCATTAATTCTCTTTCATTCATCCAGGCTTTATCGAGGTAGGCGGATACGAAGAAATGGTCCGCTTGTTTCCCATCCGCCTGGCCAAGGACATCCTCACTTCGAACACCTCCTGCGGTGTCATACCAGAAACCTCCATGAACTTGATGAAGCCGATCGACGATGACCAGCTTCCCTGGCTCGGCGCCACTATGGGACTCGCCGTGAACGCCATCTGGTACTGGTGCAGCGACCAGGTACGGCTGGGACACCGGTTGCTAAAGCCTTTGAAAAGTTTAACTGGATCCCATAAGTCAACTAGTAAAAGCGCCAGGGATAAAGAGGAAAATGGGGATTTCACATCACACAACGTGAAAAGAAACTGTGACCTCCCGCTGCTCGCGAGACTGCTGTGGCAATATTGAGAGTCGTCACAGCCAGCCCCACCTACACCATGCACAGGTGATTGTCCAGCGCGCTCTTGCGGCGAAGAACTTCACCTACGCGAAGGCGGGCACTCTGCTGGCGGGCTACCTGAAGCTGCTACCCATGTGGCTGCTGGTGTTCCCCGGCATGATCTCCCGAGTCCTGTTTCCCGGTGAGTGAGCTGCTAGATTGTGAGCTGCTAGATTGTGAGCTGCTAGATTGTGAGCTGCTAGATTGTGAGCTGCTAGATTGTGAGCTGCTAGATTGTGAGCTGCTAGATTGTGAGCTGCTGGATTGTGAGCTGCTGGGTTGTGAGCTGCTAGATTGTGAGCTGCTGGATTGTGAGCTGCTAGATTGTGAGCTGCTGGATTGTGAGCTGCTAGATTGTGAGCTGCCGGATTGTAAGCTGCTGGGTTGTGAGCTGCTGGGTTGTGAGCTGCCGGATTGTGAACTGCTGGATTGTGAGCTGCTGGGTGTGAGCTCCCTTCCAGCTGCTGGCTAATGTTCTCGCGTCACGCTCCTCAGACACCGTCGGCTGCTCGGACCCTGCGATCTGCAAGGACGTGTGCGACAAGGAGAGCGGCTGCACCGACCTGGCCTACCCGACGCTCGTGCTGCAACTCCTCGGCGACGGACCGCGGGGCCTCATGATGGCCGTCATGATCTCATCTCTGGTGTCCTCGCTGACCTCGATCTTCAACTCGGCCTCGACCATTTTCACCATCGACATCTGGAAGCGAATCCGCAGCCACGCGCCGGACATGGAACTCATGATCGTTGGGCGGTGAGTGCCAGTGGTTTGAGTGCCAGCTTTCAGGTTGCTTACGAAATCGAATCTCGCCGCAAACATATAATGACTGGTATTGCAGAGTCTTTGTCCTGGGCATGGTCGCTGTCGGAGTCGCCTGGATACCAATTGTGAAGTCTGGCGCGGAGCTCTTCCACTACATCCAGGCTGTGACCAGCTACCTGTCGCCGCCGGTCTGCGCAGTTTACATGGCCGCCGTCCTGTGGAAACGCTGCAACGAGAAGGTGCGGCTTGCTCTGTTTTTAAACGGAGAAGAGAAGGAAAAGAGAAATGGAGATGAGGGGAAGAGGAGGAGAATAAGAGGTGGGGGAGGGGAATAAGTGGAAGAGGAGAATAAGAAGTGGAGGGGAGGAGGGGAATAAGACGTGGGGGTGTAATGAGAGCTGGAGGAGGGGAATAAGAGGTGGAGGAGGGGAATTAAGAGGTGGGGGAGGGGAATTAAGAGGTGGGGGAGGGGAATAAGAAGTGGAGGAGGAGAATAAGAAGTGGAGGGGAGGAGGGGAATAAGAGGTGGGGGAGGGGAATTAAGAGGTGGGGGAGGGGAATAATAGGTGGGGAGGGGAATAACAGGTGGGGGAACTGAATAAGAGGTGGGGGAGGGGAATAAGAGGTGGGGGGAATAACAGGTGGGGGAAGGGAATAACAGATGGGGGAAGGGAATAAGAGGTGGGGAGGGGAATAAGAGGTGGGGGAGGGGAATGAGACCTGTAACTTTGAGGAAATAGTTTTGTCCTCATGAAACACTCAAATTCCGAGTTTCAATGTAACGGACGGCTCTTGAGTTTCATTGTCGCACGTTCGGGGCTGCTCCCCACCACAGGGCGCATTCTGGGGCCTGATCGTTGGCTTCGTGGTCGGCATGATCCGCTTCATCGTGGAATACTCCTATGAAAAATTCTCCTGCCACGAGGCCTATAAGAGCACGCTGCCTGACGTGATCGGCAAGATGCACTATCTGCACTTCGGCATTCTGCTGTTCGTCATCAGCCTGATTGTCATCGTTGTGGTGTCGCTGCTCACCGAGCCGATCCCGGATGTTCACGTGAGTAGCACAGGCAGGTGCCAGTGGGAATGGCAGGTTGCAAGAAGCAATGTCAGTGAGGACACTTCAATATCATGGAAAATTTTCCGAATAAAGTACATGTCGATAAGTACTATTAAAGACTAGATCGAGCGAAACTGCAAATCAGGTTTTGCCGCCGGCAACCTTCAATACTCAGTGAGCAAAACGGGAGCTGCAGCCCAGTGGACTCGTGCGGCGCTCTGGTGTGCCAGCGGCCCAGGCTCGATTCCAAGTGCAGTCGCATTAATTTGGGGCTAAATTGGAATCTCAGCTTGGCCCTGATCTTGCAATTAACGCCCTTGAGGGCCAACACCCAAGGCACGGTGAAGTGTACATGCCTTACGATAAATAAAGTTAGGGCCACTGTACTGTACACTCCAGTGTGAGAGTGTGCCTGTGCGTATGACTGTATACTTACCCGCGCGCTTGCGTGCCTGCTCAGGAAAGTCGGCGGAATGAGCAGTAATGCCTCTCGCCGGTTGTGGGACAATGTCAGGGGGCACACAGCCCCTGCCTCTAATAAAAAGAATCCGTGAACAAAACTTTAGAGAAACTTTGAGCTCTAGGAAGGTCTGTAGTATCACTCGAACTATCTTTGATACCTGCTCACTGCAGCTGCACCGCCTGACCTTCTGGGACCGCTACTCGGAGCTGGAGCGGGTGGACATGCCCGAGGATGAGGTCAGGTGCGCATGCCGCGGCGAGGCGGAGGAGGCCGACATCGACAAATCGCCCGACAACAACGGCAAGGACAATCAGGGCTTCTATGGCTCGAAGAAGTCGCTACAGAAGGAGGAGCAGCCGGGCACGGCTGGCGACGTTGAATTTGCTGCGACTGGTGAGGATGGCCGTGACGGATTTCTCAACTCTGCTTTTCTTCGGGAAATTTGCTTTGAACTCAATTGGAAGCCTGCTATCGATTGCTCACGTAACATCATTCATATTTGTGCAGCCGTATAATCTCCTGGTCATTGTGCTCCCGAATGTGCAGTCATGGCTTTGATTGCGTGTTGGAAGAATTTTACAGGATGTAGAGGCGTGAATATTGACACCAGGGGCTGGCAACCTCTTATCTCCCGGGCAGGTGGAGAATCTTCGCATGACTGCGGGCAAGAGGAGGGGGAGAGGAGATGAATAGAAAAGAGAAGAGAGGAGAGGAGATAAGGAATAGGAGAGAAGAAAGAGAAGAAAGGAAAGAGAGGAGAGGAGAGGAGAGGAGAGGAGAGGAGAGAGAAAAGAATATGGGAGAGAAAATAAAAAAGAACTTGGAAGATGGAAGAGAAGAAAGGAAATAATATGAGAGAGAAGATAGAAAAGAACATGGGAGAGAAGAGAGAATAGGGGAGAGAGGAGAGGAGAGAGGGGAGTAGAAAGGAAAGGAGAGAGGAGGGGAGAGAGGAAAGGAGAGAGGAGGGGAGAGTGAAAAGGAGAGAGGAAGGGAGAGAGGAAAGGAGAGAGGAGGGCAGAGAGGAGGGGAGAGGAGGGGAGGGAGGAAAGGAGAGAGGAGGGGAGAGAG
This sequence comes from Macrostomum lignano, assembly GCA_002269645.1. Classification (NCBI taxonomy): domain Eukaryota; kingdom Metazoa; phylum Platyhelminthes; family Macrostomidae; genus Macrostomum; species Macrostomum lignano. The sequence continues at coordinate 225,586 of NIVC01000716.1, forward strand.
GAAGTAGAGAGGAGGGGAGAGAGGAAGGAGAGAGGAGAGGAGAGAGGAGAGAGAGGAAAGGAGAGAGGAAAGGAGAGAGGAAGGGAGAGAAGAAAGGAGAGAGGAGGGCAGAGAGGGGGGAGAGGAGGGAAGAGAGGAAGTAGAGAGGAGGGGAGAGAGGAAGGAGAGAGTAGAGGAGAGAGGAGAGAGAGGAAAGGAGAGAGGAGGGCAGAGAGGGGGAGAGGAGGGGAGAGAGGAAGGAGAGAGGAAGGAAAGAGGAGGGAGAGAGGAGAGGAGAGAGGAGAGGAGAGAAGAAGGAGAGAGGAAGGAGAGAGGAGGGGAGAGAGGAGAGAAGAGAGGAGAGGAGAGAAGAAGGAGAGAGGAAGGAGAGAGGAGGGAGAGAGAGGAGAGAGAGAGAGGGAGAGAACGGAGAGAACGTGGGAGAGAAGAGAGAATAGAGAGGGACACCAAACTTGAGCGGCCGGGTGGCTAATGTGGGGTCAAGGAATCCGAGGGCCTGCACACGAGCGCAGAAAGGCTTGGCGGGCAGAAGTTTGCCGATCCCTGATTTACAGCTAAATTCAAATCGTTCCCTTGTTTGCTGGTTTCTTTAAAAGAGCACGCAAGAAGATGTCACAGTTTTCAATCAGATTTCGCTCAATTACGAGCTACATCTCTGAGCGCCTACATGCGACAGGCCAGGATCGGTTTCTGAGTCTTCACTCTTCGTCATCTGGACTTTCCCGAGCACACTTTCGAAGTTCGATAAAAACTATCAGCGCACACACTAAGATTTTTGCACACACTAAGAGATCCGCTTTAAATTCTTCGCTTGCTACTCTTCAGTAGGCCCTCTCGAACCCTCACTGGCCGCCACCCGAACCCCCGCAGCGCCCCCGCCCTGGTACGTGCGCGCCGGCAAGTGGGTCTGCGGCATCGAGGACGAAGTGGAGGACCCCGCCGCTCACATCGATCCCGAAGAGCTCAAGCGCTTGGAGAAGGAGGCTGTATCGCTGGACGAGGACCCTAAGATGAAGCGAGTTGTCGACATCAACGCCTTCATTATCGTCACCGTCTGCCTGTTCGTCTGGGGCTTCTACGCCTAGCGGGTCCCAACCGCTCAAACCGCACTGTACAAGCGTCGTGTCTCCAACAGTAGCTATCAAATAAACTGATTATTGGCTCTCAGACTGCATATCGAGGCTAAAATGAGATGTATATACGAGTACAATACTAATGTATTATGCTTACCCAGCAACACAAAAAGCTCTAGTTGCTGGCCTAGCAGAGCTGGGCCTTCGTTGGAATTAAAACTTAGCAATTAAATTTTCGGATTTTCGGAAGTAAAGCTCAGATAACTGAAATGTTGCTGCGGAATGCGGCAGAGCTGTGCTCTGGATGTCACAAGTTTGAAAATTTGCTTATTGCTGAAAAATTGAGATAACTGTTGTATTGCAAATTTTTCAACTTCAACAAATTCAAGCAGAATCGGTCCACATTGCTACTAAGAGCAGTGCTGTTGCATCACTGAGAATTTCCCCTGGAAGTGCCGGAAATTTTAAAACAGCAAAATAAATTGCAAAAAAATTACTCGCCGAGTCTTAGCCCATGAACTTTTAAATAGGCAGGAATCGCTAACACAATTTTTATTCGCATCATTCATTTAAAATTACTTATAACCGAAACTCAGGTGAATCACAATGCACCTGCACACCCTCAATCACCAATCGCAAGTCTAGAATGCAGCAATTCGGGTGAAATGTCTGCAACCCATGTGCTTTACTGCAGTTTTTATTACGTGACAAGTGACTTTCACTCGTCAACTTTATTCGCTGCCACCCGCCATGGCCAGCAGCGAAGGCAGAGTGTCGGGATCCAGGTTGCCTCCGGTGAGGACAACTCCAATGTGGCGCAGATGATCGGGCAGGCGGTCCGCTGCGGCGAACACCGCGGCGTGCAGAGCCGCGGCGCTGGCTGGCTCGATGACCTGACGGCACGGAGATGTTTTAGGGTTTCTTCATCCCCTCTCCTACAGGTGACTTGCGCTGCCCCTTCTGTCCTGCTCTACCTTAAACAGACACCTGACGCACCTGCTTCAGGTAGCGGAAGGCCAGGCGACAGCCCAGCGCCATTTCGGCGTCCGAGACAGACAGCACGACGGGCTGGGCGAGGTCGCAAAGCACCGGGAAGGTGAGCTCCCCCGCCGACTGCAGCCGCAGGCCATCTGCGATGGTCGTCAAGAAGGCGTCGGGGTTGGGCCATAGAGGTTGGCGGGCCGCCAGGCATTCGGCGAGGCCTTTACCGGCTGGCTCCACGCAGTGAACGCGGAGCTCCGGCTTCAGGTGGCGGCAGGCCACCGCGATGCCGCTGCTGAGGCCGCCGCCGCTGATGGGCACCTGCAGGTCAGGAAGGTCAGTGGCGCGGTATGTAGCCATTAGGCGCACTCAAAATATTTTGTTTGTGGTTTACGTCCTCTGAAAATGTTCCGGTCTGATGATTTGGCCTTGGACACTTTGTTCTGTTTCGGTTTCATGCTCAAAATCGGAAGTTTCCAACGTTGCGCTATTCCTGCGAGCTAGATATTGAATTTCGACGATAATAGTAGAAAAACAAAAAACATGCTTGTGTGCACCGATAGTTGTACATGCGGTAGCTATTAAACGTTTAAAGAAAATTTATGTAACTTTATGAGATTTTTATGTAAATTTTAAGTCGCGTATGCTGCGTAAGTTGTACTCGTATGATATGTTTCATTTCTCCGGAGCAGTTTCCAGTAAAGATGAAACCACAATTAGAAAAATTAATTTTATCTGTGATTCAGACGAAGTTACACGAAAATGCGCCACAAAACTTAACTCATGCTAGGCATCTTGCTAGACTTTCGATTGTACGAGTAGCAGGAGGGCTTGGAGACAAAGTGATTTGGGTTGCTTTCACAAACGCGAAACTTCATACCCGCTAAATGTAACTTTAGTTGGTGATTTAGCCATTACGAAGTTTCGCTGTTGCAAAAGTAGATAACATTTAGAGGTTATGAAATTTCGCGCTAATGAAATCCCCCCGCGGATGAGAGGGGAAGCATCTGGCCAGTTTGATGTGGCCACGCGAACACGGATCGCAACCCGGGCTATCATGGAGCAAGAGTCGTAAGTGTCAATTGCTGAGCTGCGCTGGCTTGAGCGCGAGAATTCGCCTGGGACTTCTCAGGGCAACGCTCGCCTGGAAACTATGAGAAAGTCGGGGCCGCCGTTGCTTTGATTTGTGGGAGTGCCCGAAGCCCCACTGCAGGTATAAACTAACAAACAGAGCACCAGGGACTTACCAAGACAGCGTCCAGCTCGGCCACCTGCTCCAGCAGCTCGAGGGCCACGGTGCCCTGCCCAGCCATCACGCGGTAGTCGTCAAACGGCGGCACCACAACAAGGCCGCGCTCCTCGGCCAGCCGAGCGCAAGCCTGGCGCCTGGCGCGCATATTCGGCTGGCAGAGGAAGATCTCGGCTCCGTAGGCTCGGATGGCAGCCGTCTTGGCTGGCGAGGTGCCCTCGGGCACCACCACGCAGCAGGTGAGGCCGCATTCTCGGGCTGCCCAGGCCAGGGCCTAATTAGGGATAAAGTTGACATTTGTACGAGGTAAAACTTCCGCTTTGTAAAAGCCATCGGCAAATGAGCCGCACCTGCCCGTGGTTGCCACTGCTGTGCGTCGCCACTCCAGCAGGCGTGGCGCGGCCGTTCTCCCGCGCCTCTTCCAGCAGGCACAGGACGGCGTTCAGCGCTCCGCGCGCCTTGAAGCTGCCAGTCCGCTGCAGGTGTTCGCACTTGAAATACAGCTGGCGCGATGACATGGCGTCCAGAATTCTGCTGGTCATCACCGGCGTGCGGTGCAGCCGGTCGCGCAGACGCTGCGCTGCCGAGGCGATTTTATCGAATGATATTTGCTTAGAATGGTGGGGCGCTGCGGCCGCGGCTGTTGGAGTCGACACCGACATCTTTGCATTGGTTTTATTGAATCAGTATTTCTTTCAATCAATCCTGAGGTTCGTGAAAATGCTAAAATTTGGCTTTCGAAATCTCGTATGCTTTTTTGTGTCCCACGCCATGCAGTATTCAACCCGAATCTCTCCCTTGCGAATGCTTATCTGACATTTTAGCAAGACACAGATGAACAGTTCCAAGCATTTACTTAGCCAATAGTCGAAGTGTACATATAAAATCGTGCAGTCCATGCATGCACTGTACATGCAATACCAGTGCACACTCCCTCTAACGAATGGGTTAAACACATGTCAAACAGGTTGTACGCTGCTTTCCCTGGCTACGTGACTCGCGCTTTTTTTCTCTCATTCTATTGTTCAGATTTTTCCAAGCGAGACGGTATTTTGACTGTCAGCTGTGACCTTCACCCTTATAAGTATATTCGTTTTAATCCTAGTCACCTCATAGATAATCCCATTGCACTCTCCTCTTCATCAACAATCTAATGTACGAGTATATTTTCAGGTTGATGTTGGACTTGGCATCGCTGATACTCATAAATCATATTTTATTAAATGGGATGATTTATTGATTTATGGCTGCACCTATCACTTTTCGAGGGTTCTCCGGGGCTTTCAGGTTCGGCTAACATCAAGATCAACGAATCAGAACACACACAGTTGGCGATTAGAAAATCGGCTCAGCCAATCAGAATCGAAGTATTTCAAGAATCGCCGGGCCAGTTGGTTCCTCTTTGGACCGCTGATTTTTCCTGCTTGGAACCAAACCTCTTCACTCCGTTCGGAGATCTCTGCTTCACCCCCCCCCCCCCGACACATTTCAGTTCTTTGAGCAACCCTGGGGGACCGTCTGAGTGAACATCCTCTCCAACTGCCGACTTTCCCTCCCCCGGTTTCAGCGCCGCCCCTCATCGAGCGACATCGAGTCAGAAGACGCCATCTTCGGTGTCAACTACCATAGCTTCATCGAGAGTCGGCCGTCCCTGAGCTACGACTTTGGTGAGACGCTAATTGAACCTGCTTGGTTGAGAGGACTCTTTATATCTGGCCCGTTTCAATAGTTTGATTGAGTGTTGCACTTTGCTTGTTTGCTTTTCACGTGCTGAAATTTTCGAGGCAGAAATCCAGCGTTTAATGCTAAGAGCTTAATAAAGCATTTTGCCGTCTAGTTTAAGTAAATAATAAACGCCGTTTAATTCACATTCTGTGGTTAGAATATCCGAGGCTGCATTTAATGGTCCCGAGGCGAGCAAAGCGAGCCGAGGACCATTGATTGCAGCCGAGGATATAGACTATGATGAATTAAACGGCGTTTATTATATACCATTTTGCAGCCCATTTGGGCTTACGCGCATTTAATTTATCCAAGATACGTTTGCCAATGCAACGGAGCTTTTGTCTATGGTAGCAAGGCTGGCACAGCGGCATTTAATTTGGTCCAGCAAGTTAATATTCGAAAAACTGTATTTTCCCTATCTAATTAGTGTATTTTACTCGCAGTGAGGGCTCAATATGTCTATGGCCATAGACTAAACTTCAACTTCTTGATCTAATGCTACGAGCTATAAATAATTAAATACGAGTATTCGAAAACATGCTTTTTGCATAAGGAAGAGATATCAGCCAGTGCACTTTAAAAGTATTGAAGTATTGCGCAACTGTGTATAGGCCTCACTGCTATATATCACTCACTGTGTATATCACTGCTATGTATTTGACTGCAGTGCCGAAGCATATATGGCTGATGCTAAAAATGGTGTCTGTGTGTGCCCTCTGTCTGGGGGATGCTTGCTGTCTGGGGGTCGGGGGATGCTTGCTGTCTGGGGGCTTGTTTGCTGTCTAGGGTATTGCTTGCTGTCTGGGGGATGTTTGCTGTCTGAGGAATGCTTGCTGTCTGGGAGATGTTTGCTGTCTGAGGAATGCTTGCTGTCTAGGGGATTGCTTGCTGTCTGGGGGATGTTTGCTATCTGGGAGATTATTGTTTGCTGTCTAGGGTATTGCTTGCTGTCTGGGAGATGTTTGCTGTCTGAGGAATGCTTGCTGTCTGGGGGATGCTTGCTGTCTGGGGGATGCTTGCTGTCTGGGGGATTGTTTGCTATCTGGGAGATTATTGTTTGCTGTCTAGGGGATTGCTTGCTGTCTGGGAGATGTTTGCTGTCTGAGGAATGCTTGCTGTCTAGGGGATTGCTTGCTGTCTGGGGGATGTTTGCTGTCTGAGGAATGCTTGCTGTCTGGGGATGCTTGCTGTCTGGGGGATTGTTTGCTGTCTGGGATTGTTTGCTGTCTAGGGGATTGCTTGCTGTCTGGGAGATGTTTGCTGTCTGAGGAATGCTTGCTGTCTAGGGGATTGCTTGCTGTCTGGGGATGTTTGCTGTCTGAGGAATGCTTGCTGTCTGGGGGATGCTTGCTGTCTGGGGGATTGTTTGCTGTCTGGGGGATTGTTTGCTGTCTGGGGGATTGTTTGCTGTCTAGGGGATTGCTTGCTGTCTGGGGGATGCTTGATAGATTACATCATTATTAAAATAATTACATTCTTTCTTTGCTCCCCAACGCTTACTGGGCTGGGCAAATTGCGTAGATGTCAACGCTCGAGTTTAATTGCTGCGATGTCGATGTTTAATGAGGGAATTCCTCAGATGCCAAGGCTTACTGGGGGAATTACTGAGATATCAAGGCCTACTGGGGTCTTGAGATAGCCCTTGGAATATCACTCTTGGAATATCATGGCTCAATAGGGGATGGCTGAATTGTTGGGGAGGGGGTTAGGTTGCTGAGCGATTGTAAGATCGTCAAGTAGTACGGCTCAGGTAGCTCATGTATTTAAGATAACGAAATAGTGCACACAAGTGATGCTGATTTCTTGTAATAGGAAATATCAGTGTATTTAATAAAGGTTTGGTTCTTTGAGTTAGGCTAATAAAGAGGGGTCTAATTAAGGCCGTGAGCTCCTGCTATAGACTAGAATATGCCCCGGCCAGTGAAAATATGCACTAAGAGTTTGTGCTTGAAAGGATAAGCACTATTTGCTGATTGAGAAAGGGTTTTGGGTTGATGAAGGAAAGTTTTGATTCAGGGCAATAATTTGGTGTCATTGTAAGGCCCCCCAGCGGGGGGCTAAATGGCTAGTTAATTTCTAATGTTCTAATATCCAAGCCTCCAATTAAGGCCAGGGACAACTAAAACACTCAGGACGCGAAGCGAGCCAAATCATTGTGAAAAAAGTTGGAGGCCGGACCTTGTTTTAGTCTATGGGCACCCAGTTTTTCATGCATTAAATGCATTACGATCAGCTTAGCTGCTGAAAGGATTTGGCTCGTTTCGCGTCCCGAATGTTTTAGTTGTCCCTGATTAAGGCTTAAAAAGGCGGAACTCAGCACTATATAGCTAGTTCGTTATTGAATTTACACTATGTATTTTCAAATAAAAAGAAATTATAACGATTTTCGTATGATGCTACATTACTATTTAGCTTCATTGTTTTCTTTTTCCCCTTTCAACTACATACATGTACAAAATTCAAAAAGGGTCCTTCTTGTCTCCTGGGGCACTTCGTTTGTTAAAAGGTGTTATCTGTTATCAACAAAAGTTTAACTTTATGCGAACATTAACGGTACGACCGCGGTGTGCTAAAATCGGGCATAGAGAGTTAGTAGACTTCGGCTACAGGCAGTGAGGCAGGCAAATAGTAATAAAAGGCATAGAGTAATAATTATAAAATCAGAAAATTACTACTCCTTAGTAGATCTCTTTGCATTAAAAATGTTGAAGTAAAATTGAAAATGCCCTTATACTATATATCTATTAATTTAGTTCACTACATTAATAGCACCTCGTCCTCGACTCCTCGACGATCTGCTAAGATTCTGATTTTTGCTAGTGTTGAAGCGGTTGAACTTGACTTAGTATTTTAGCACGCTACATTGTACTTATCTAGACGTAGGCCATAGGGGCCTAGGCCTACTATACAAAGAAATTGTTTCTTTCTGAGCCCAACCAGCAGTAACTTTTTAAGTGTGGGCCTTTCCTAAAACACCTGATAGAGTCATATTATAAAGCCAAAAGAAGACTGTCGGAGCTACAAGCCTTAGCCTAGCCTATTTGCAATAATAATAATATAACAATGGACTTAAATAAAAAACTGCTTGGTTATCAAATGCAATTATCAGATGGCTATCCTAAAAACAAAGATATTGATACAAGTCATGTTCAACAAACAACTATGACTCTACCTATAAAATTAACAAGTAAAAAATTGCCTTTCTCAACACAAAATAATTTTGTGGCAATTGCTACATTAAATCGCATGAGATATATCTCAATATCAAAATATGAAAACACTAATTGGTCACAAGCAGATTCAACTATATATGCAACACTTACAAGGGATTCGAAGAAAAAACTTTCACTTGGGAAATTAAGTAAGTATAAAAGTATAATAATTTGACTTGGTATAAAAATAATGAAGTAAACTAGAACTATGCCAAATATTTATAAGTTATAGTTAATGCCAATTTTTATATGATATTTTTATATATTTATTATATTTATTATATAATTATAAATATTTAAAATATATAAAGGCCCAGATAAAAAATATAATATTATATTTATATAATATAAAAAAACATAATAAAGGCCTAGATAAAAAATTTAACTTATATAATTAAGCCTATCTAGACTTATATATGTAGTATCCTAGCCTTTAGAGGCATAGTTAGAAATAGTGGTAGATCTAAAGTTTCATTTTAGGGGGGGGGGTAGTCCAAGTTTATAGTACCAACATGAGTATAAGAAGCACCAATTTTTAAGCTATTGGATGCTAAAAATGTGTGGAAGGGGCAAAAAATCAAGCTTAGGGGTGTAAAAATGCATGTAAAGAGCAAAAAATCAAGCTTAGGGGCATAAAAAAGGCATTTAAAAGTGAAAAATCAAGTTGAAAGGGCACAAATTTGATTTTAAAGGGCGCAATATGTTTTGTCAAGCAATTTAGGGGGGGGGGGCAGCTACCCTCCCCCTATACCCCCTAAATCTACCCCTGGTTAAAAATAAGACAAATATTTGGAATTAAATCAAATTGACTAAAAATTTAGTTTGAATTGGATTTGGAAAGTTGATAATCTAAATACTTAATAATCACTTTGATATAAGTTAAAGATTTGGAACAAATTAAGAATTAGGGTCTAGGCCTTATATATTGGTTTTGTGGCTTATAATTTAAGCCTAAGGGAATGAATTTAGGATAAATAGGAATTTAGGAATTAAAGACTGAAAAGTTTGTGTTTGAAAAAACAAGAATGTTAGCCTATTAGGAGTTAAGGCCTAGGCTTATAAGCTATGGCTTATAATTAAAAGATGATAACATGTGGTATATCTTGAGGAAATACTTGAGCTTGAACAGTTGCAAACATATTGTGCTATGCATACATGCGCAACTGCTGGCCAATCTGGCCACCATAAATTGTGGTGGACCAGGGGTAAGTTGCAAATATTTATAATTAATACTAAGTGTAACTAACTTATAGTAGACAAAATATTATAATAGTACTTATAGTATAGTCTAAAAATCTATATTGCAAGGCTTAACTTAGTTTTGACTTCTTTTTATTTATTTGTTTAGTTTATACCAAAGTTACTAGTCATTATCTTCTTATATAATAAAACAATGCATATTTTACTTTTTGATAGGCCTAAGTGCATATTTTATTAGTAATGCTTATTTAGTTGGCATTATTCAAATAAGCCTGCTATTACTTTGTGTATCTGGATAATCATGCAACTCAATGATAGTGTTGGGCACCAGTCCGTTAATAAGCGTTAATCCGTTAATAAGCGTTAATAAGCATTAAGATTTTTCATTAACGTTAACAGACTGTTGTTAAGATTTTTTTGAACTAATGGATTAACAAATTTGCATTAAAAAATTTGTGAATTAATGATAAATTCATTGTTAACGGTAGTGTCTATGTCAATGACCAAAGACGCAAAGAAGGAACGAAAAATAGAAGTCTTACAAGAAGTTTAAACATTACGAACGTATTTGAGCTTACCTTCTCTTTATTTATGACGATGATCATACAGACGTACATGTAATTAACAACTTCTTACAAATAAATTTTAAAATAATGAATTAAAATAGTGTGAAACTTTATTTCTTGCGCGTGAGCATCGATCGCTTTGATTCACTTCTGTCCCAATCTTTCGCAACTTTCTGCTGCACCTGCTAATGGTACTGAAACAACCTTCCTATGCGTATTTAAATATATATAAGTTGTTATTTCTTAATTATAACTTAATTATGAATTTCTCGTTATTAGCTTTGAAGTTTCAAATAAAATAAGTTACTTTTTTACTACATGCTTTACTTTTAGTAGTATTATGCATGCAAGTTTTTAAAATGATTATTTATTACTTTTTTAGCTTTCAAAAATCGCTTAGATGACCTCTGTGTTTCGCTAAAAAGATGGAAAAGCAAAGACGTGCATTACAAAGTCTGTTTTGGAAAAAACGTGCAAGATTTCCGTATTTTCTGTGTTAACTTTAATGGATTAACGCCTATTAAGGATTATCAGTTAACTTTCAGTTAACTTAACAGAATTAGGAGTTAAAAAGTTAAGATTTTTTTGTTTTAATGCTAACGCTTTTGCTATAAATGGAAGTTAAGATTTTCATTAATGGTGCCCAACACTGCTCAATGAATAGCATAAGAACAAGTGATTCACTGATAGCAAAACTGTATCAGTTTATAACATAACATCCCCTAGACCAATGACAGTTTTGCAATATTCTAGAAGCTTACACACTTCAGCAGCAAGGGCATTTTTGTCTAGGCTCTTTGCCCAATGCAACACGGCTGCCTCAACCTTGGAATAATTAGCAAACTATCTATGGCATAGGTCTCTCTTCATCTAGCTAAAGGAAGCAATTGCACAAGTTGAGGTCTGGACTGCATAGACTTTGAAACAGTGTTTGGATGCTCCTCTTTTCAAATTTGTCCCATATAGTCCTGCTTGCATGCAGTTGGGCATTGTCCCACTGCCATAGAACTTCATTCAGGTGGCTAGATAGCTGCCACATTTCACAGGCCAAGATCCTTGGTGAGGATTTCATGTATGCTCATCTTACCAATTTCTAACTAGTCAGCCAACTCTCACACACTTGTTTTGCTATCCTCTTGCATGAGTTCTTGCACTTGCATAATCATCTCCAGCATTCTCAATTGTTCTTACATTTCCTCAGTTGCTCTTGCTGATATCTGTAGGAGGATCTTGGAAATTGCTTGTACTAATGGCAGATTGTTACTTTGTTGGAAGCATATTCCCTGTGTGCAGCAAAAAGTTCTTGTTGATAGTCAGAAGCTTCAGTTTAAAGCAAGTCAGTGTGTAGAATTTAAAATTATCCATTGCTGCCAGCAAAGCTGAGAAGAAGATTAATAATTATCATTAAGCTTTGCATTGTACTAGGGCTGAGGCTCACTTGCTAAATTATGCCAATGCTGCTTTTAATGCATGTCCAGTGTTAGGCACCAGTCTGTTAATAAGTGTTAATCTGTTAATAAGCATTATGTATTAATAAGCATTAAGATTTTTCATTAATGTTAATGGACTACCATAAAGATTTTTTTCATTCATGGATTAACAAATTTGCATTAATAATTTTGTAAGTTAACAACAAATTCATTATTAACATTAATGGCCATGTCAGTGAACAAAAAGGAAAGAAAGAACAAAAATAGAACTCTGACAAGAAGTTACAACATTACAAATATATTCAAATTTACCTAAATGCCTAATTAATCTCTTTGTTTATAACAATGATCATGCAAATGTAACAACTTACTAATGAACTTTAATAATGAATTAAAATTGTGAACTTTATTGCTTGCATGTGAGCATGGATCCCTTTGATTCACTTCTTTCCCAATCTTTTGTAACTGTCTGCTGCACCTGCTAATGCTATTGAAACAACTTTCCTATTCATATTGTATTATTATCTAATTAGCTTTCAAGTTTCAAATAAATAATTTACTTCTTTTACTGTATGCTTACTTTTAGTAGTATTATATACATACAAGTTTTTAAAATTGTTTATTACTTTTTAGCTTGTGAATCCCTTAGATGACCTCTATGTTTTGCTAAAAAGGTGGAAAAGCAAAGACTGCATTATGGAAGCCTGTTTTGAAAAAAAAGTGCAAGATATCTGTATTTTCTGTGGTAACTTTAATAGATTTATGCTTATTAATGATTATCAGTTAACTTTCAATTAACTTAATGAAATTAAAAGTTAATAAGTTAAGATTTTTTCATTTTAATGCTAATGCTTTTGCCATTAATGGAAGTTAAGAATTTCATTAATGGTGCCCAACACTGTGCATGTCTATGGCTGAAACTGCATAGTCTGGCAGCTGATGTTTTGTATTTTTATATGCTGCAGCAGTCATTTTGGATTCTAATTGCTTTTTAAGATATATCTCAAGTTGCATGATTACCTAGACACCCAAAGTATTTAGCCAGCAATCTTGTCCTACTGCTAGGTGCCAGTCAAATAAGTTTAGGCCTATCATTATTTAGTATCCTATTAGCTAGTAGTCTTACCTCATTGCTAGGTATTATTAAAGTTAAATAAGCTTGTAATTATTTAGCTAGTGGTAGTCTTGCCATATTGCCCATCAAATAGGCTTATTAATATTTTGCTAGGAGCCCTATCTTACTGCTAGTCAAATATGATTGTCAATATCCAGCCAATAGTCTTGCCCATTATTGGTGAATTAAGCTTGTCACTATGCTTAAAATATAAAATGTATATACTGCATATATTATATAATTGTTGAAGTTAAAAGTGTTGAGCAAGGCAGAGTGATTAACTAGTTTCTAGAACATTTTGAAATCATACAATTAAATAACTAAATAAGCAAGTCATGTGATTATACTTAGTCAATGTATTACTATTTTATCTTGTATCAAAATTTAAATATCTTGAATAATAATGTGATGTCAATCCAAAAGAACTAAAATTTAACTTATATCTTTCTACCTAGCTATATGATTAATTTTAAAGAAATTTATTATGATATTGTGTTTATAGGACTATTATGCCAGCTTAAGTTTATGCTAGAAACTTCTAGTGTATCAAGCATGAACTTCATTATAAAATATTTATTTAATACATTATAAATATATACACTAAGCATAGAATGAATTTTTATAAATTTTCCATAGATAATTTGGTCATGCTTATTCAAATGTACGTTTTTGCTTAAATATTGTAATTCTTTAAACATACAAGTGTTTAAGATCTAAAATGCAGAAATTCTTAAAATGAACTTGCACCACAATTTTCACCTGTAGCTCTGCCTCTGCGGACAGGTTCTGAGCCTCCAGTTAGGAGAAAAGCTTCTATGTAAGTTACTATCAGTACTTTTCTACTACTACTACTACTACTACTACTACTACTACTACTACTACTACTTACTACTACTACTGTTACTACTACTACTACTACTACTACTACTACTACTACTACTACTGCTACTACTACTACTAACTACTAACTACTACTACTACTACTACTACTACTACTACTACTACTACTACTACTACTACTACCGCCTGCCTCATCAGCGTCAGCGGCATCCTCAGCGTCCAGCTCGACAGCTAGCTGCACATGTCCCTGGCACTCCAGGCAGCCAAGCTCAGCTGGCTCATCTCAGCGGCCGCCTGAACTTCGAAGACGGTCTGGACCTCGCCTGCCAGGCCTCCGATCTGCGCGTCGACCGCGAACTCGGCCAGGGCGTCTGCGGCGTCGTCTCCATGGCGACGCATCTGCCGACCGGCCGGCGCCTGGCCATCAAGGCGATGCGGCTGCACCTGGCCGTCGGCGCGGACTGCAGCAGCGGGGAGGAGCGCCGGCGCGTCCTGAACGACCTGGAGGTGGCCGGAAAGTGCCGCGACTGCCCGCACATCGTGCAGTTCTACGGCGCCGTGCTGTGCCAGTCGGAGGTGTGGGTCTGCATGGAGCTCATGGCCACCTGCCTGGACCGCCTGCTGCGCTGCTGCGGCAACCGCGGCCTGTCCGAGCCCGTGCTGGGCAAGCTGGTGGTGCCGGTGCTGCGGGCGCTGCACTACCTCAAGGAGCGGCACAACCTCATCCACCGCGATGTGAAGCCGTCCAATGTGCTGCTCAGCTGGCGGGGACAGGTGCGCTGCTAGTCTCAATAGTCTCATTCTCAATCCCAGCTCTCAGATTCTAAATCCCATCTCTCAGATTCTGAATTCCAGCTCTCAGATTCTGAATCCCATCTCTCAGATTCTAAATTCCAGCTCTCAGATTCTAAATCCCATTTTTCAGATTCTAAATCCCAGCTCTCAGATTCTAAATCCCATCTCTCAGATTCTAAATCCCATTTCTCAGATACTAAATCCCATCTCTCAGATTCTAAATTCCAGCTCTCAGGTTCTTAATCCCAGCTCTCAGGTTCTAAATCCCATATTTTAGATTCTGAGTCCCAGATCCCAAATTAGAGCTCTCATTCTCTTGATTTTCAAAATCCTTGCCCACGTATACCAAATCCCAGTTCTCTTGTCTCTGCTCCCAGCAGCACGATATCCAGCAGACTAGGAATGCTCAGAGTTCAACTCCATCGCCTGCTAACCGCCGCCAGGTGAAGCTGTGCGACTTTGGCATCAGCGGCCAGCTGGTGAACTCGAGGGCGCACACCCGCACAGCCGGCTGCATCGCCTACCTGGCGCCCGAGCGCATCACCCTCAGCTCCGCCTACGACATCCGCTCCGACGTTTGGTCGCTTGGCGTGACCCTGGTGGAGCTGGCGACCGGCCGCCACCCGCTGGCTGGCTGCTCCTGCGAGATGGAGCTGCTGACCCGCATTGTGGACGACCCGCCGCCTCAGCTGCCCCGCCTGGCCGCCGGCTGCACTTTTAGCGACCACTTCCGCGACTTTGTCACTAAGTGGTGCGTTCGAGACCGCCTGGGGCTTAGGGGAGGGGAGGTGGCTGGGTACGAGTGTCTGTTGCAGTGGCTGGGAGTGTCTGTTGCAGTGGCTGGGAGTGTCTGTTGCAGTTGTTGTTGTTGTTGTTTGCGCTGAAGGCGCGAACATCCTAGTTTGCATCGTTCTCTTTCCACTTGGTACGGTACCAGGCCCAGTACCGGAGCGCCTCCTCTGGATGCTCGTTGAGGTGGTGCAGCTCCGTGGGCCCGTCCAGCCTTCGCCTGATCTCCGTGGCCGGGCACTGACTGCTCACATGTTCGACCGTTTCTTCTTCGGTCCCGCACGCCGGGCACATTGCGTCGGTGGTTCTGCCTATCCGCCGGCAGTAGGCCCTCAGCTCCAGCGAGTGGCCCGTGCGGAATCGAATAAAGCTAACCGCCTCCGCCCTGTTCTTGTAGGCTGGGTGCCTGGCCGTACCGAGGTGGCCATAGGTGTCTTTCGATCTTTCGTGCGACCAGTGCCTGCTGTTCTGGCTTGCCGCCTTCGCCACGGCTGCCAGCCGTCTGCGGACAACGCTCACCAGCACTCCGGCCTCCGCCTGCGGCAGTGCCGTCGCGCCACCGGCCACTTCGTCCGCGGCCTCGTTGCCTTCCAGACCGCAGTGGGCCGGCGTCCAGCAGAGCGCAATCTCTCGTCCGGTCTGGCAGGTCCTCGAGAGCAGCTGGCGGATCTTTGTCGCGATCGGATTGCGGCCTCGACCCTGCACTGCGAGGAGCCCACTCTTGCTGTCGGATGCGATTAGCGCTGTTCTCCACGCCGGCTGCTCGCTGAGCCATTCCACCGCTAGCTCTAGGGCGGTGAGCTCGGCTTGCAGCGTTGAGGCCGGCTGCCCGGCTGCCCTCCGGAGGCTGATCTGATCTCCGACCTGCTCTCCTGTTAGACGCCCGCTCCGATAGATGACCGCACCGCTGCCGCCGCCCTCCCTCCGCACCGATCCGTCCGTGAAGATAGTGATGTCCGGGTCTGGGCTGGCCTGGTTGATCTTCGCTTGGGCCATCTCAAGGTTTCCGGCGCGCGACTCTTTCCTGGCATCGTCGGCGGAGACGAGGAAGCTGATGTTATCTCTCCAACTCTGCCACGGGGGGAGGTCCGACATGTCCTCGAGCCTGGCCACTTCGGCTAGACCGGTGTTGGCGAGACCCTTCCTGGCCTGGGCTCTCCAGCCCAGCCTCTTCAGCCTTTGCCGGGTCTGCTGGGTGCCGAGGCGGTATCTTGGCGAGCTGTGCTCGAGCCTGAGCCATCGGTCCAGTTTTGCGCTCCATATCACCTCGCTCTGCTCCCGGATCGACATCATCCCGCTTTCGCAGCGTAGGGCCTCAACCGGGGTGGTGGCGACCGCGCCGGTAATGATGCGCTCCGCGCTGTGCTGCACCACTTCGAGCTTACGCCAGGCCGCGCAAGTGAGCCACGGCATCCAGGCGCAGGCCCCATACAGCATCTTGCTCCGGATGAGGGCAACGTAGGTGTTGCGGATCAGCTCGGCCTGCCAGCCCCAGGAGCTGCCCGCGAGGCGCCGCATTAGGTTGAGGCGGTTCCGGCAGCTGTGGATCACATTGTCAGCGTGCGCTGTGAACCTCAGCTGTCTGTCAAACGTAAGCCCGAGGAACTTGGGCTGCTCAACCCATTGCATCGTCTGCCCTTGAAGCACAACGTTCGTGGCACCGGCCCTCTGCGGGGTCATCGCCGGGTCGCTGGAGAAGAGGGTGAGCGAGCATTTCCCCGTGGCAACCGGTAGCAGCCATGCTTTGCTCCAAGCTTCCAGGGTGTCGACCGCCTTCTGCTGGGTGGATAAGGCCTCCGCTACTCTTCTGCTGCTGGTCCAGGTGGCTAGATCGTCCGCATAGCCGCTCACCTGCAGGTCCGGGATAGCGTCAAGTTGCCTGAGAAGGTCATCGATGAAGACGATGAAGAGCAGCGGCGAAAGCACGGATCCCTGCGGCAGCCCTTGCTGGAAAAGTTCCCGCTTGCTGTCCACGTCGCCGACCCGGACGCACGCCAGCCTGTTCGCTAGCCAGCTCTGTATCCATCTGACCGTTTTTGGGCCAATGCCAGCGTTAAGCAGTTTGATCAGCAGCCCGTCGCGCCAGACCTTGTCGAACGCGCGCGCAAAGTCGAACAGCGCCAGGACCGTTAGTTTTCGCTCTTGGAAAGCGTCGTCAATCGATTGGGACAGCCGGAGCAGTTGATCCTCCGTGGACCTGCCCCCTCTGAACCCCGCTTGCGCTTCGCTGAGACCGCCGGTGGACTCCAGAACATGCTTGATTCGGTTCGCAAGCACCCGTTCCATCCACTTACCTAAGCTGGAGGTTAGGCTAACCGGGCGGTAGGATCCTATGTCCTTGGCGGGCTTTCCGCTCTTAAGCAGAGGTATGATGCGGGCCGTGCGCCAGTTCTGCGGCGTGAAGCCGCAGTCATACAACCGGTTAAACAGCTTCAGGACCTCTTGGAGCGCTTCTCGGGGGAGCGCCTTCAGCAGCTTCGGGTGCAGTCCGTCCATTCCGGCGGCTCTGTTGGCGTCCATGCTTTGCAGCGCTGCTAGCAGTTCGTCCATGGTCATGGCTTGGCAGTCCTCGGTGGTGGGGGTAGCGGCGCTTTGTCTCAGCCGGGCGTTAATTTCTCTGCGTGCCCATCTGTGACTGGCCCTAACGGTGGTGGCGCTGACCTTGGCGTATACTTTCGCAATGATGTTGGCCTTGGCTCTGTTCGACTTGTACCTTTTGCCTTCGTACTCAAGGATCTGGTCCCCGCTCTGGGGGGGGGGGGCGCCGCGCCGTTCAGTTGCTTCAGCAGCGACCACATCTTGTCCGCCGTCGCATTGCTGTCCAGCTTGTCTCTCCATCTTTCCCTCTTATTCTCCTGCTGTTTCTGCTTGATCTGCCGGTCCAGGTGCTTCCAGTCCTCAGACTCGATACCCTCACTCATTCTAATGTTGTCTCTCTCCGCCGTCAGGAGCTGGACTTCCTCGTCGATGAACTCAGCGTTTCTGGTTTTCCTGGCCACCATGCCCACAGCCTTGCGGGCCGCCTTCACCAGGCACGTTCGCAGCTGTTCCTCATGCGAACGCATCTTGCTGCCTCACGAGCTCTTTGAGTTCCGGCTCCTTGGCCTTGAAGTGGTCACAGTTCCATTGTATGATGGTGAGCTTGCTGGTCTTCGGCTCTCCGCTGCACCCTGCCGGCCTCTGTTGTCCGTCCGCTGTCTGTGCCTGGCCAGCGGCGGGTGGTGGGGGTGGGAGCGCTGTGCCTTCCGGCTTGGCTGCGGCCTCGTGGGCGCATTCGTTGCATGTCCAGCCCCGGTGTTTCAGACCTTCGATTTGCCTCCGGGTGTAGGTCCTGTGGCAGCAGGACCAGTGAACCTTCTTGCCGCAGTTCTTGCACTCAGCCCCTTGCCCTCTCCTGAATCTCTTGCATTCCGCACACCGGCCTGCCCTCGCAGCGGCGAGCGGTCTCTCCGAACTGTTCCGGGCTAGGCTGGGCCGTTGGGGTGGTTCTGTCTCCCCGGTGTTTTCGGCTGTTCTGCTTCTGTTGTTGGCGGCGCAGGGCTGGCATATCCAGCTAGCTCCTTCAGCAGGTCTCCAGCGCGAGATGGTCGTGCAGGCGCGATGGAAGACACGGTGACTTGCGCACGGGGTGCCGCTGTGGCCGGCTCTGATCTTGCGATCGCACTTGCCGCAATAGCTCGGCCTGCCGGGCGGGGCCACTTGGTCGAGCGTCGGGGTTCCGCCGGGTTTTTTAGTTTTAGGATTGGGTGGCGGATTCTCCCGGCTGTCCTCGACTTCGGTGAGTCTCCTCCCCACCGGCGAGTTGATGGTACTGGTTTGCTCCTCTCCGAGCCTCTCAAGGCCGCTCCTATTCGCTGTCACATCCTCGTCAGACCTCGGTATTTCGATGCTAACTTCCGCAGCTCCTGCTGTCCGGCCTTCCTTCCCGTCCAAGGCGGCCGTGGCCATCTTCACCGCTTGGCGCAACCTCGCAGACATCGCCCCGTTGCACCCCGTACTCCTGTTGAAGGGTCTGATGTTGTCCTTCTTGATCCATGACGCCTGCCCAGAGCCAAACCAGCTGACCGGCACGTCATTGCTGCCATGCGCAATGCGGCTGAGCGCCGCTGGCGCGTCACACGCTTGCAGGCGCTCGGTCGGCCACCAGGCCCAGCCCCTGAGCTTGGCCCAAATGATGTTGTTCCCACGCCTCGGGTCTTCCTCTTGCTTGTCCTGAGCCACGGCAGGCCGCTGCACTTGAGATGGAGGTGGTTTCCGCAGTCCTTGCAGCGTGGGCCCCGGCCCGTGGCTCGTTTGCAGCAGAGCCCACAGAGGGTGCTTCGAGCCATGGGTGGCCCCGGGTTGCTCTCAACGTCGCCTGCTCTGAGCAGCAGGGGCCTGCTGTCAACCTTGTAGGGCCAGAAGCCGCTGCCTTTTCCCCTGTCAGTGCCCATACTCCGGTGATGCGACCTGCTCCTCCGATGCTGGGTGTTCATATCTTGGATGTTCGGCTTCAGTATGCTTCCTTTCGTACCTAGCCGTCCTCGACTAGGTTCCACAGCACACCGCTTGGCGGTATGGAAGCTGTGCTGCGTCTGTTGCAGTGGCTGGCAGTGTCTGTTGCAGTGGCTGGGAGTGTCTGTTGCAGTGGCTGGGAGTGTCTGTTGCAGTGGCTGTTACACTAGTTTAGTGTGCTGTTACAGTAGCTGTAATGTAAGTTGTTTGCATTCTTGTATTTCAAGTCTTAAGTCTTGTGGCGCAGACAATTGTGCTTGTCGTATGACAGCAGTGTCTTCTACTCACTACTTAATATTAGTAGCTTAATAGTGCCATTACCATTGGGCATGAAGCTCACTTAAGCATAGCTTAAGAGATTAAGTGATTTTCGTATTGAGAGTACGAAATGCTCTCGTATTTTCCACGGCAAGTCCGCGGCATTTCTTGCGCATAAGAATAAAATGGTCCAATTCTCTTGGTCGCGTTAGCGGCCCCGGTGGCACAATCGGTTAGCGCGCCGTACTTATAATGCGGAGGTTGTGAGTTCGATCCTCACCCGGGGCAGATAATTTTTTTGATTTTTCGCGGAAATCCCGCGGAACAGTCGAGGATTTCCCTTGGATTCATTTTCTTGATGGAAATCCCATGGAAAAAAGAAAGCAGTGTGGCATGGCACCAAATTAATGTTTTTAATGCATTATAAATACAGTTTTGAGGGTTTCGATAGCCATAGCCCAAGCAAGGCCAGCTGGTCAACTTCGATTTAACGATGAAATCATTTTCCAATCACACTTGTCTCACTCGTACGAGACGTAGAAATAAAGCGCCAAAATAATTTCTATTAATGCAGGACGGAATTTTCGTTTTTATTGCATCCAAGAAAAAAACCGAACTGTTTTATTTTGCCGATATGTATCGAAAAACTACTTCATAAATAGGAAAAAATGCATTAAATGTTAAATCCCTTCTAAACAAATTTTAACAGCAAAAAAACTGCAAAAATTGTTGATGTGGTAGCGCAAAAATATTTAATTGCCGATCTGTGTTGAGAAAAGATCTTTGTAGACAGAAAAATGCTCTTGTTTTTTCAGTTTGATGAAGGACGTCAACCTTAGACCCAAGTATCAACGTCTGCTGTGCCACGACTTTGTCAAGTATCACGAGCAGACTCAGACGGATCTGGCCGAATGGCTGGCCGAGTTAATGAGCCGCTACCCCGAGCTCAATGTGAACTCCATGGCCGCCGCCAGGCGCAGGAAGCTGTCCGCCGCATCGTCGCAGGGATCCAGCTCTGGCTACGGCTCCGCTGATACAAATTCGCCTTCATCTCTGCAAAGCTGACGGCCGGGAGCCTCTCTGTGTCCGGCACCCGATCCAACGAATTCGCTTTGTCCTGTAGTACTTATTGTCAGTGTTAGGGTGCACGAACGGATTTCGTTTTTATGTTATAGCAGGCAGGCTCTAAATTTCAGACTTTATTTGTTGCAGGGAGTCACTGAACCAGTTTTACAACTCGCAGCCGCCTCTTACTGCGACGGCGCCGAATTCGTCATGCAGGACAATTTCGTCGAAATGTCACCTTTAACATGTTCGCTATTTTATTTTCCTCAGCTTTATACGCATTCTTCCTACTCACTATAGTAGAGTGTTGCAAATTTATCCTTATTTTTTGTGCAACGACAAAAATTTAGCTTGCATTATTACTGCACTGGAGAGTATTTACATGATGAGGCAATTCTAGTCACCGAGTTTTTTACCGATTTTAGCAGCGAGGCCATGATTTTATGCGATGGGCAATCGCTGCACTGAATCTTATAATCACTGTGTGAAGTTTTGAGACTTTAATCTTTTTGCTGCTTCACCGCGTTACATGTTACAATTTTTCACCTTTTTTCTTTCTTCCTCTGCTTTTTGGCTTTCACTTTGCCTGCTCTGCTAGCGCAGCGGGCCAGTCATTATTAGCATAGAATTTGCCTTACCGCCCACCTATGCTTCCCTGCTGGTGAATCCTGCAGCAGCTCTGCTTTTATTAAATCTATGCGCTTAGTCTCAGCTTGACCGTGAACCACTACCTGTAAAGTGGGTAATTAATGTGAAAGAATTATAAAATTGGAATTCGAGACTTCAACTTCACTTTAAACTTAAATTTTTTTTTTATTTTCTATACTATTTCTATTTAGATAGACAGCTGTCTCACCTTGAAATTCTAAAAATGCAAATTACACGGAAAATACAGCTGCTTGATCTGATTAGTTGGACTCAAATTTTATCGCAAGTTTCGTCTGTTAACGCTCGAATACCTGCTCTTTTGCTATCTGCGAAAAACAGACTGTCGACACTAGAGGTCGGACGGGATCCCGATCCCGATCCCGAAATCTCGGGATCCCGAGGAAAATTGAATTCCCGCGGGACCAGAATCCCGACCCTAAAAAAGTCGAGATTCGGGAACAGGTCTTTCGATTAATAATTTATAGAATTAGTGATTACTTAAAGGTATTTTGCTTCAACTTGTACTCGTTATATTATTTACTTTGTTGGTTACAAAACTTCATATCAATTTCGTTGTGTTTTACTTCTTGATCTTGACAATCTTTTCTCAATTTTGTTTAACTTTACATGGACAATACACTAAAAGACCTGATCCCGATCCCGATCCCGATCCCGAGAAAAAAATTATTCCCGATCCCGATCCCGCCCGAAGATTTCAATCCCGTCCGACCTCTAGTCGACACCCTATTTAGGCCGGGGCCGTAATACCTGTAGATAATAGATAGATAGGTAGATAGATAGATCTGGGGACAAACAGTGATTGACAGGTGCATATAGTACTGGCACTTGGCGGAGCAGCTGAGCATTTGACAAATGCACAGAATCTTTTTGATAACTTTGAAGAATTGGCAATTTGCAATTTTATTTGGGTTGTTTTGCCACTACCATTCTTTTAGTGTAGCATGCACAGCAGCTGAATGTTACAATTTTGTATTTTACATTGCCGTCCTGTTATACTACATGATGGTCCTTGACTTGAACAAGTCTCACTTGAACTGAGTTAATTGCACTTGAGATGGCTATTTCGCTATTTGACCGAATAAAATTATAAACTTTTCGAAAATTCGCCGGTTTTCGTCTTCTATGTACTACTAGTGCTGCTTCACAAGTCTTTTTGCAGTAGAATGTCCAAGCACCAAGCCGCGCACCGAATGTCAGTTTAGACACCGTTCGGGCCAAAGCAAAGGCTTTTTTGTCCACTGTGCGCCAGTGCCCGAAGGGCAGCCCTCCAAGGCTCTTTCTCTACAATGATACCAGGGTTGCCAGCGTACAGAGTAGCTACGTTTTTTCTAAGCGTTACTCCGCTCATACACGTCTTGAATACAGTGAGTAGTTGCATGTACATGTATTCTGTGCGGGAACAATCGGTAGAGCTAGCGCTATAGGTTTGGAATCGAGCGAGTGTAATTGCGCACAACTAGCTTATTGTACTGAATTTTTAATTGGCAGTGCAAAGAATTTGGCTGCGCCGCTACTTGAGCAAAGAATGAGTCCAGCTCAAGTAGCTGAGCTGGGCCAACGCAGGCTCGAGCATGCGACATCAAATAGAACAGCAACCTGTGCAGGGCGGCCCGTGAACAATGGCGTGCAGTGTACAGTGCAAACCTACACTTAAATACCACTGTGACCGCAAATTAGAATTTATTATCGCTACGCTTGACTACTTGATTTTTAGTTTGTGAAATTCCTAATTTGGTGGACTCGCATGTACTCTTAACTGTGTCACTCACACTCGTTGCTAGTGTGTGTAGCTCCTGAATAATCATGTCGGTGTGGAATTCGATATGTTTTCCATTTTGCAAGCCTGCTAACTACTGCATGCACTCTTGTTCGAAAATTCAAAATAAATAAGGAATTTAGGAGGGACGTCGAGGACGTTGAGACTCAAGTGGTTTTATATTTTTTCTCTTAGTGCGTGTGCTTGGGTGCAGCATAGACTTTGCGTTTTATGAGAACTTAGCCCTGTCCATCTTGCATCCGGGTTGAGCCGTAACTTCAAAATACAGCCGTGCACACATAAGCCTCAAGCCATGAGAATATTTGACTCGGACAAAGCAACAATTAAAGCACTTGCTCTATTATTCACTTCGAATCTAAATAAAGCATTGAAGTAAATGAATAATTTTCTGTTGTCAAGGTGTCCCCTTAAAATATTCGCACAGTTCAGCGGTACGCACTGCTTCTCACCGCTCACTAGCGAAACAGTCTGCATTGAAAAAAGGGCCTACCTTAAATGACAGCTGCGGACCCGCTTTCCAAACCCCTGCAACATCAACGTGGTCTTCCAGAGGCCAGTGCAGGGGAGCAGCTTAACTCACGGAGAGAAGGATTGGGTGGGGTTAGCAGACGAGGGAGCTTTCCCGACCAACCAATGGTTTGAGTCATTCCTGTCTTACTCCCCTAAAGGTTTTTTTCAGTAGCGTACACTTGAGTACGCAATACCAGTTTGAGGCAGGTGCTCAGCAAGATACTCTACCTTTGCTTAACTGAACTTGCTGTACTCGCCCAGCTGCAGCATGTGTGACAGTTCTCTTCCGGAATTCCCCAGCTCTTCACCTACCAATCCCAACTATTGATTCTGCCCGGCCAGCCTTCCTCGCTATAACCAGGCATGATGCACAGCTAAACACAGCCACCCAGATGTCCATAACAGAAAATTCCTACTATCTTTTCTGCTCTGATCCCAGCAGAACTTTTTGTCACATTCTCCCAAAACAAGTCCGGTTCAGTCCCGTAGGTGAATTCCCGAGCTCTCGCCTCAGTCAGGCTAAGCTCAGGACAGAGCTATAGAGTCTCAGTTGGTGAAGCAGCCGATGTGGCCTGTGCGAAGGCGGCCGATGGCGGGCTGGAGCCTGGCCTCCTCTATCAAGCTGCGCAGCAGGCTGAGCTGGTCGCTGCTGCTGGCTGCACTGCTCTGTCTGTCCACCGTCACGTTTCTCAGCTGGATAAATGGGATCCGTCTGCTTCCGGAGCCGAGGCTCACCCTGGCAGAGGCGCGCGACATCGCCCTGAGCTACCCGCTGCCTTCCCGGGATCGGGTAGAAGTAGTGAAGAAAATTCATCTCATGTACAAGGGATTTTTGTTGAACCTGCAGTTTAGGGAGCTGCTGATGTCGTGGCGGTGAGCACTCCTTCGGTTTATACTCGTACATCTCCTTCCTTAACTTCCTCTCTTTCCAGCTGTGATGGCCTGCCAATAAAAGGCCTCCAATGCACCTGAAAAATACCTTCACTACAAATCGCCCATTAATTGAAACTTTCTCTCCCAAACAAGCTCTCAAAATCTGACCATTGTGTAATAGATTCTGCGCATGTTTTGGTGAACCTTTTCATAATCACGTGCTCTATGTTCCAGAAAGGTGTACCCAGACTATCAAATGTACTTCTGGACGAACGCAGAGATCGACCTGCTGATCGAACGCCTCTACCCAGCCTGGCAGGACATGTACAAGCGACAGCTCTCCAACTACATGGAGCGATCGGATACTGCAAGAGCCTTCGTACTGGACGCCATGGGCGGGTGGTACGCCGACGTCGACACTGGTTGTCTGAGCCGCGCTGATGCGCTGGCGTCTACTCACGCTTTAATCTTGCCGCTCGAGCCCTACCTGCACGCAGTGAACAATTTCCGAATGCGTCGGCTAGTGAGCAACGCTATCATGTACAGCGCTCCGAAACACCCGTTCTGGATGTTCTACCTGCACCACCTGCGGCAGTCCTTGATCGGCTTGAAGCCCAGGGAGAGCACGATGCAGGCCACGTTGGTCACCGGGCCCGTGCAGCTCACCGAGGCTGCTCTGTTGTTTCAGCAGGTGCGCCATGATAGCCTTTGTCTGAGCTTTTTTCTTCCCGACTTGAAAAGACGGTGAAAGACGCAATGCCCAGCACGCACTCCATACCCCAGACGCACTACAAAGCTAGCGATTACGCCGCTTCCGTTCAATTCTTGCCCATGTACGACAACAGTACGGAGGAAATGCTGCTGTCGTTTCGCCAGCTGTGCCGCAACCCCGACACCCTGCGGAGCGTCGAGTTTGCTGACGAGTGCCGCCGGTTCGAGCCGCATGGCTTCAGGAACTACCCGCTGGCCGCCTCTCAGTCTCACAGCTTCCATGCCTTTCGGCACCTGAACCAGCGCGCTAGGGACTCCGAGACTCTGGCCAACGTGACGCACTGGGGGATCAACTTGACAATCGGGTCGCAAATAGCCACTGATATTAAACTGCTCAGAGCTGGAACTGATTAGCACAGGCTTCTGTCTGTGTCACCTACTGCGAATTGCTAGTCAAATGTTGCTTGAAGTTTCACATGTACATGTAGCAATATGGAAACAGAAATGCTAAAATCGATTGCACAAAATCAGCGAATTTTGTTAATACATACAACCCAAATTGCACTGACGCAGTGCCTATCAATAATACAGAGGGGCAAGTAAGTCGGTTGACTTTGCGGAAGTGTGATGGGGAGAGTTTTGCGAGAGAAGTGACGGCGATAAACTGTGGGTTGGCCAGTGAGGGATTTGGGTAGCGCCGTTAGGATATTCACAGCATGCCAAGAAGCTACATGTATGGGTTGCGTGTCGTGAAGCTGTTCTGTAGTCATGATGAGGCTGACAGTCGACTGAATAGGGGTGTCTTTTACCGCCATTGTATTTACGTACTTCTATCCAGGGCAGGGCGGAGTGTGCGCCTACTACGCACGTATCGAAGATGTGAATAATATGCCATATTTTTAGCATATCAGTCAGTCAGTTATTACTAGCTACTTAGTGAATTACGATTTTTGGCATTGAGCAGGCTTCGATTGTGGGTGGGAAGATTGGAAAGTACTTTCTAAAGCAGGGTCGTTCGGCAGGAAAGAATTTGCCGCTCTGAGCTCCTGCGCACAGGTAAACTGCCTGGAACACGTTTTGAACAGTTCCGAACGTTTATTTTAACCCAAAATTCAAAGTTTCTAGAAAACGGAAAGACAGAAGGCCCGTCTCCCAGCCCCGGTGGCACAATCGGTTAGCGCGCCGTACTTATAATGCGGAGGTTGTGAGTTCGATCCTCACTCGGGGCAATATTTTTGTGCTGTCAGTTAGTTTCCGCAACTTCAATTCATTTTTATCTGAATTTCTCTATACAATAGTAGCAACTATCTTTTAGAGGCTAAAATGGCTATTTAATAGTTTTTATTCATTGACCGAGTATTGGTATTTTTGATTTTATCCATTTCAATTCTTTTGAGCTTGTTTCTTTCTGTCCACTGTTACACTGCCGACTCAATGAAGCATGGAATGGAATGGGAGCTTCGGAATGGGAGACCCTGACTTACTTGACTTAGCTGCATGGGGCATCGTCCGTGGGCTGCAACGTGGAAGCGTGGAACCAACGTGGAACCATTCCGCTAAGTCCTTGGCGACCAAAGACTTCCATGGAAGTGACGTCGCTTACATGGACCCGTCGGTCTCGTCTACAATGCGGTCTTCCTCACGGGTGGTGGGGAATAAATCAGCTCGTCTCGAGTCCCTCGTCAGCTCGTCTCGAGTCCCTCGTCAGCTCGTCTCGAGTCCCTCGTCAGCTCGTCTCGAGTCCCTCGTCAGCTCGTCTCGAATCTCGAGGTACCGGACAGGCAGCGGGATGCTCTCGGCCCGGCAAACATCGGAGAGGACCGGGTTTAGCCCGAGGTGAGTGAGCCTGGCTCTGGTGAAAACCGGCCAGTGGCACTCAGCGACTGAGCGGACAGAAGGGGCTCCGCTCTTCAGGGACTCCTTATAGGGAGGAAACGGTGGAGGTGAGGGAGAGGACCGCTGATCCGATGTCCCCGCGGTTGAGATGTCTATGCAGGAGGGGAGAGGAGCAAAGGACGGCAGCGCTGCAATCGCCTGCAATTCCAAGTGTCGTGCCACCTGCGGAGCGGTGCTCGGATTCTGCCCATGCTTGACGCGGGAGTTGATCACCAAGACGGGAATGGGCCCCTGGGCCCAGCCCTAGAAGCGCGCCGGAGGAGCCTCCTGAAGCCAGCAGGTCAGCGCACTCGTTGCCGAGTAAACCAACGTGGCCCGGGATTCATTTAAGCTCTACCGTTGCAGACCAGGACAGATTTGGTCTTGGAGCTGCTGGTGCTACGACAGAGGGCCCGAAAAGCTTCCTGGCTGTCGGAGAGAAAAAAAGTTTCCGATCGCTGAGCTGCCTTCAGCGCAGCTCTGCCACTTAGGAGCTGATGGCAAGCACCTCGCTCTGAAGAGCACTGAAGTTACGTCCCGTGCGCTGGGAATAGCTCCACACCGCTTCTCCTTTAATGAGAACACAAGCTCTGAAGCTTAAAAGACCATGCTTAATTGAGTCGGCAGTGTAACAGTGGACTTTGGAGCCACTCCAGCTGTCACTAACATCCACTGTCCAGGTGTCACTAGCCGCCTAGACTGGGAAGCTTCCGCTGCCGCCCTAGACTGGGAAGCTTCCGCTGCTGCCCTAGACTGAAAAGCTTCCGCTGCCGCCCTAGCTGGGAAGCTTCCGCCGCCATGGGCCTTTGGCACCGGTTGGGTTTCCACCCTCTGTCCCACTGCGCTAGTAAGCCGGCGATCGCTAGCTCTAGAGGTGCTGCTCAGCTGACTTTTGCACCGCTCAGAAATTTCTCCACAGATCTTGCCGAGTTTTATACGATCGTTGCAGGTATAGCCACAGAATCCACGGCCCCGGTTGAGGCTGTAGGCACCGCGTCATCTGCATCCGATAAGTCACTTTGGCTAGAAGCCATTGGCTGGAAATAAGCTGAGACATCCTCCTGATTACAGGCAGAGCCGCTAGGTCGCAACCCCAAACCAAACGGCAGGTCCCTAAAACAGAAAATACCACCCTGCGGCGCAGAAAAAAGACCCAGGGAAAAACGTTTGCGACCAGTTTACTGCCTGTCCAATCGTCCATTAGCACGGAGTTACAATGGAGGGTGAGTTTATGAACACACCAGCACCTCGGCACCAACGAATCAGAACACAGGAGACCTGTCCTAACACCCACGGGACGAGTATCCTTCGAAGTGCGCCTTGCAATCAGAAAACAGGAGACTGAGATATCATTCTTCCAAAAGGAGGCAACTGGATGGGTGGGGAACCATTTCCACAATAAGGCTAATCCGAGTCAAGTAAAACGCAGGCTGCGTCGCAAAGTTCTTTGTGCTATTTAAGAAACAGCTGAGCTGTGCGAGGTTCTTATCAGATATGAGAGTAGCTGCAGACTGTCGTACTCGTACAATGTTTTAAGTGGAAATCTACTGAGGCTACACTCTCGTCGTACATTGTGTTACACTGTTAACTGTGCACTGTTAACACTCGTACATTGTGTTAACATCATTGATTCTGGCTCGTAGACTTCCAGATGATACCTGTTAGTACAGCTGGGCTTAGGGTCTATCTTATACAGAGGTTAGATAGTTCCTAGTAACTCAACTTGATTAATACGCACAAACATCAGTGTCTCCCAGTATAGCCAGCCTAAACCCAAATCCTAAAGTCTTTCTGATGGCTGGCGCAGAGCAGCTGAGTTTGCCGACAGTCGGGCAGGAGGAGGAGTTTGAGGACTGCCTGCATTTCCTCGCAAAGCACAGCGTCAAGTCGAAAAATCCGGCTGAGATTCAAGCTTTAATGTCGCATATTGTAAAGCAACACAATATTTCCAGCATCAAGGAACTTCTTGTTCAGGAAAAGCAAGTACTAACTGATGCTGGGGAGAAAGTGATTCAGTTCCCAAGGAACAGCCTAATACTGCTTCTAAAGGTGGCCTTCGTTTACGACGCTCTACAGCAGCGCTGCGCCTCCCCGGCCTTGATTGAAGTTGCGGTGAAGCAGGTTGTCCTGCTCTTCAGAAATTCAACGGAGCTACCCGCTGCCGACCTGCTGATGAAAATTGACCAGATTGTGCTCGAGGCGAGAAGGCAGAAGATTGACATCGGGAACTACGATTGCAAAGAAGTGACGCTGAGGTCCGCCAATGCTGCATGCAGGCCAGCTGCTGACAGCGGACTTGAGTCAATGCTGCACCACTCTGTGCTGTCCAACTCTGAGTTCGCGCAGCCCGGAAGCTCAGGCAGCGGTCAAGTCAGTCAGGTTCTTCTTGGCAACGATATCCAGGACCCCAACCAAGCTGCACCGTCCGCTCAGCCCCCGCCAACGCCGCAGATTCCTTCGTCTCGTCGAAACTCCACAGGAGGTAGTAGTGGCGGAGGAGGCGGGAATGGAAGCAGAGGGGGTGCCGGTGGCGGTGGCGGTGGTGGTGGTGATCGTGGTGGCGCAGAAAGTGCCACAGGTGGAAGGCGCGTCTCGCTCGACGTCAGCTTCCGGATCAAAGTTTCGATCAAGGAGGAAGCAGAGGCGGACGGAAGCGCCGACTGGACGCATCTGTGAGATGAGACGTTGAAAACGTTGATCGCCTCTCGAGAAGGCAGTTTTTTGCCGAAAAGAAAATCAGGGCCGCTGTAACCCGTGTGTGAGTGCGTGCTCATGGATGACATGCTTAATCCCCTGCTGCTGCAATCAGTCTCGGCAGTACCACAGATCCTTTACAAACTAACATATCAACTAGCTTGTGCCTTGTCCGTCCACAAATTTTGATTTCATGGAGTATTGCCAACTATCTTATTTATTTTGCATACTTTTCAGCCTTATACTGAATGTGTTTTTGCGACTGCCATCTGTACTATTTGCATATCATGTTCTATCGCCAGCGTACGTAGTCTGCGCGCTATACTCATTTAACGGCGGTTATGGAGGTACAGTGCGATAATACAGCGCACTCATTTTATTTTTATCCTTTAGCCTACAGGAAGTAAGGCACAAAAATCTTGCTTTCGAGCTAGTTTTGCATACTTAATTATCCATTTTGCGTCCGCAAAATCTCTCCTCGTCTCTCTTCTCGCCCCACCCCACTGAGGCTACTGCCAAAATATACGAGTGTAAATGACTGACTCACCATCTCTATGCTAAGAGTAACTAACTGAGATTGGGGATGTGCGAAATTATCGTGAAACAATTGCGAGTGTTTTATTTTTAACTTATGTTTTACACTTCGGCTGCTGTAATTGCTTTTGTTTGGGTCTCAGCATGTCTTTGATGCTGGGCGCTTACAAGCAGCACATCTGAGCGCTATCTTTGCGTTTGTAGAGGAAATTTTTATCATTCCAAGAGCTCAAACTCTTCCGGATGTTGCAATGGACAGTCGAGTAAGGTGAAGAAAAGAAATTAGCTTCCTGCGCCCTTGTCTGCGCACTGCTGTACGCATCTACAGCAAATGGCATGAAATTCTCGCAGAAAGCAGTAGCGAGACTCCATTCTGACGGAAACCTGCAAAACAACACAAACGAAACGCTTACTTTCTTTCGACCGTAATAAAAATGCTATGTGACTAGCAGCTCCTCAATCCTAGCAAGCTTCTGTATTGCCCCATACTCTGGTATAAGTAATGCTTTATCGAAATAGCACTTGAGCAGGCTAAGCTTCCTACGAGCTCAGACACAATGTCGGCCGCTCGGCTGTTCGACGATGACCTTCGACTGGCAGTGGACTTCTGCGCGCCGACGGATAGTCTGGACTCCTGCGTCACCGCAATGTACGAGCTCCTCACCAGCCAGGGTATTAGAAGCCTCGACGAACTAATGGAACGGAGGGTGGACATCAGGGAGTTCAGCATCAGGCAGACCAACCCGTATCCGCACGTCTGCCTGCGCATGCTGTTCATGCTGGCTCGGCTGGGGATCGGCCTGCGGGGTCGCGGCGCTGCAATTGAGGTCGTGGAGTTCTGCATGCGGCGCTTTGCTGATCTCTCCGGTGGAAAGAAGATCGAGCCGATGGACAGGGTGGAAGAGATTTGTTTGGAGGCAGGGCGAGCTGGCGTGGATGCGACGGACGTTCAGCTGCGGCGACGGAACCTGGGGCGGGCGATCGATAGCGGCCTGGGCCGGTCGACTTGGCTGCAGCTGACGCCACGCCAGACGGCCGTCGATAGTCTTCGCTCGACGCTCATTGACGGTCAGGAAGGCGACACGCTGGGCTTGAATGCCTCATTCGAAATCGGAGCCGGCGGATCCTCTGGCGAAGAAGAAACCACAGCAAGCACAGTGGCATCGGATTCTTCCTCAGCTGCCGATACTGATGAAGGCGATGGAACTGCTGCAGCCAGTGAATCCAGAGTGGAGGACGAGTCAACTGCTCTTTGAGGGCCGGCTCTTGCACCTGTACTTTCATATTCTCCCGATAATCGGGTGAAACTGCTATAAATTCAATCACCAAAAAAGGTACTCGCTCATCCTGTTGCAGACAGTAATTACCATTTCTACCCGCTTAAGCATTGCACTTTTCATTAATCTCCTACTTTTAATTTTGGCATCAGATCGTACAAGTCCTTGAGGTATTGAAAATTATTGAGGAGTCCATTTTAGGCACAGGTCAAATGAAAACTTCAGTTTTTTCTTACTATACTTGGTGATCTGACCGTTAGGCGGGGCCAAAATAGTAGAATCCCCGTCAGTAGAATCCCAGTGAGTAGAATCCCCGTCAGTAGAATCCCAGTGAGTAGAATCCCCATCAGTAGAATCCCCGTCAGTAGAATCCCCGTCAGTAGAATCCCCGTCAGTAGAATCCCCGTCAGTAGAATCCCCGTCAGTAGAATCCCCGTCAGTAGAATCCCCGTCAGTAGAATCCCCGTCAGTAGAATCCCCGTCAGTAGAATCCCCGTCAGTAGAATCCCCGTCAGTAGAATCCCCGTCAGTAGAATCCCCGTCAGTAGAATCCCCGTCAGTAGAATCCCCGTCAGTAGAATCCCCGTCAGTAGAATCCCCGTCAGTAGAATCCCAGTCAGTAGAATCCCCGACCAGGCGCCGCGTCCGGTTCACCTGATCGGCGACGGGATGGTTGCCTCTGACGGCTAGCAGGCTCGATAGCCGGCTTCGCTCGCTGTGCACATCTGAGGGTTTGTCGCCACGTGAGTTCACTGGCCACGGGCTGCGGCAGGGCGGCGCTACAACAGCCATGCTGCTCGATGTTCCACTGCCGATGATCAAGAAGCTGGGCGACTGGGAGGGCAACTCGGTGTTTCGCTACCTATCTGTTCGGGACTCGGATTGAAGAGCGGCTGTGCGTGGCTTGGCTCGCCGAGTTGGCGCACTCTAACTCTCTCTCTGTCGAACTCTCTTGGTTTGGATTGGACCAGGCTCGAACCTGCGCTGTCTCACTTCAAATTGCCATTTTAAGTCACAATCATTGACCTATCTGTATGACCCCCACCCCAGCAATTTACCCTGACTATAGTCATTGCAACTCTTGCAAAATTGAAGCAAAATAGGCGCACCAGAAGCTAAAAGCTAAGAGACACTGAGTGAGTAGAAAAGCTGCTGAAAGTGTGCTGACTCATGAGCAAAGCAAGCATTTGGTCAATGTACGTGTCCGACTTACCGCATGCATTCTACGCTGCATTTTAGCTCGTAGGTGGAAATGTCGCGCAATAACCGAGCAAGCGACGAACTGAGTTTTGCGTTCATTTAGCATTAGCTATTCAAGCCCTTTCAAAATGAATGCAGCAAAATTACAGGAGCCAGAAAATTCTCAGCCAACAAAAGAATGAGCTGCCGTTGCAGTGGAAAATTGGGGGGGTAGAGATGCGAATCAGATTGCCTGTAAATACGATGGCTTGCATAGCTAAAAGCTGCAGAGAACTCTAAAAACGATTCTAAGACCCCCTAAATGTGACTTAATACTTTGGATAACAATAAGTGAAACATGCTGCAAAAATTGAGAGTAAGTTAAAAATCAAGAAATCTATCTTTCTGTCCATTCTCGTTTGAGTTCGATCCAGAATTTTTTATCGTTTGTGCATTTGCTCTGTGTGAGTACAGACTTCAGTAGCAACAGCTGTTAGACAGGAATCAGGATGAGTTTCATTTTAAAAGATAATTTTGACTTGTTATATCGCTTTTTGTTTTATTTAAAACATCGCTTTTTGCAGCTCATTTTGGCTTCCGCGCATTGAATTTAATCCAAGATGACACATTTTCAGAATATCAAATAGGGCGCCTGAGACACATTTGTAGAATGTCAGATAGAGCGCCTGAGACGCGTTGGATTAAATTCAATGCGCGTAAGCCGGAATGGGCTGCAAAAAGCTATATTATTTCGAGTCTTTTAGTTTCTACTCCGTCAGTGACACTGACTCACGGCACGTCAGAGGTCAGTCTAATGTTACGTCAAGACATAAAGTATTTGCTGTCTATGGCGTAAAAGATGGCCTCGGCCTAGAACTGGACATTGATGCACTTGTATCCGTTCTTTACTGTTACATTGCAATAGTTTCTTTATATTACGAGCGCAGCGAATTCTATGGCATAAAAGTGCGTTTAAAAACTGTCTTTATGACTGTCTTTATGTCTGTCTGTCTGTCTGTCTGTCTGTCTGTCTGTCTGTCTGTCTGTCTGTCTGTCTGTCTGTCTGTCTGTCTGTCTGTCTGTCTGTCTGTCTGTCTGTCTGTCTGTCTGTCTATGTTTTATTTTGCTCTTAAAACTTTTACTCGCATGACAAAAAACTCATCTTTTTAGATGGTGAGAAACCAACAGACGCTTTGGCGACTTGTTCTTGTCGTCTTTGCTGTTGCTCTTCTGGGAGCCTATATCTACAGTCGTAAATCAGGTTTTGAGCACTCTGGCTTATCTGAGGTTGAGTCCAAACGTTCTAGTTTAAAAAATGTAGAGGCTGACAGTGCTTCTTCGGCTTTCCAAAGTAAGTTTAACACAGGAGAAGCAAAAGCCAATGCAGAAAGTGAAAAAAAGAAATGTTTCCGAGTGACATTTACGCAGGAAATGGTGAGTACCTCCTCTTTCATGCCTTTTTGCTGCACTACAGTACAGGCGATGACTGCATGACCCACTGATGCTACAAATACTACAGCTAGGCAAGATCTGCGCTCCGAATCCGAACCCCGCCATCTGCCGCATTGCCACAATCGCCCACCTGGACCGCAGCGAGTTCAAGACGGCCCGTCTGAGACACCCCACCGGCTACATCACCATGATGGTTCACCCTTCGTGGGACTTAATCTCACAGGCCATCATCAGCAATAACGTGTGGGAGTCGGAGCAGACGAATTTCATTCGCAGCGCGCTGGAGCTGCTGCCGGGCGCAGGGCTGCTGGACGTCGGCAGCCAGCTGGGAGCTTACAGCCTGCACGCTGCGCAGATGGGACGCCAGGTTGTGGCGATCGACGCCTTCTACCAGGTGAATATTGGATTTTCGTTTAGAAAGACTCTATGGTTATGCAGAGCTTATGGTGCGTGCCTAGATCACATCGTGACTGCCCTGCCATCCGAGTCAAATGCTTAGACATGCGTGCAATATACTCGTATCTGTTGGAAGCACTCGAAGATCGATCGAAGGGAATGATTTAATAATAACTGATATAACTGATAGTAACTGATGACTTAAAGTTAACCAGTGAAAAGTAGGCCGGAGTTGGTGTGGATGTAGGGGGGGGGCATGATGGAGCCAGACTGGCCGAGCGGGGAGGGAAAGGCAATCGGGACCCTGCCTAGGCTGGGCATGGGTCTTTGTACATCCACTTGTGGGGTGATTTCGACTAATAGTGAGAGAGGGGTCGCTTTCGCAAGAGTGAAATTTTATAACGCCGAAAGACATCTGCCCTCATTAGACATAAACTGCATAAGACCGAAAATTCACACCATAGAAAACTTAATTTAGCAAGGACCTTGCAGATGTTT
Source organism: Macrostomum lignano (assembly GCA_002269645.1). NCBI lineage: Eukaryota > Metazoa > Platyhelminthes > Macrostomidae > Macrostomum > Macrostomum lignano. Next base: position 260,822 of record NIVC01000716.1, read on the forward strand.
CGGCGTTGTGAAATTTTGGTCTTATGAAGCACCCCCAAGCAGTGATTAACCTTATGATTATCAGTGATATGCTGTGCGTGCCATCGTTCATTCTGTCGATTGACCATATACAGATTTGAAGTCGATGGGAAAGCGAGTTTAGACAGAATCGTTGTCTGACTCAACCGGGTGGAATGCTATGCATTCCATGGCCAAAACTGCTTGTATTGTCATACTGCGTCACAATGGAACGAAACAGAAAGAAGAGACATACATTGTATGTACAAGGGTAAAGTCAATAAGTGCAGATGAAGCTGCGTATAAGTGAATGAAAATAATGTTAGCAACAGTTCGATTGCAGTTTCGGCAAAACGCCAGCAATCAGTTGGCCGAGTGCCACTCAAAGAAGCACGGCTCCAGGCAAAGCCCAGGCTGACCGTCACAGCTTTGGCAGAAGTAGACGATCCGCTTTTTCAGTCTGCGCTGGAAACAAAATTCGGCAACGCTTTGTAGGCCGTTCTTGCGCCGCGGTAGCGGGTAGCTTTTCCAGCCGGTGATGAATGTCTCTGGATTTAACCTGGATGGACTTAACTCTGGATCGACCATTTCCGCTGCTTTCAATCAAGTGCCTTACACACCTTTCAGTGTAGTTGAGAAAGCTCATGGATCCACCTAGATGTCGGTACACAATCCAGGAGTTGCGAACCAGTTGCTGTAGCAGAAACACCACCAGCTTTACGAACCATTTGTGCGTTCAGCGGCATGTGCTGTAAGGCTGGGCTGCGGCATCCATCCGATCCACACTTCCCATGTTCTGATTATATTGCAACACCGAGTTGGGCTTCAGGAGCTGATGCTCCACACCACCGCACAGTACCCGGCTAACCAAAGAGCTAGCAGCTGTTGAAGCGGAGTCCAACAGATAGACCGTCTTTGTTCCTGAGTGTAAGACTTCTCTCTCGGGCTTCGGTTATGTTCCTCTCTCGTAGGCGTCTAGCGGTCTCGTTGGATTATTCTGCGTCTTCGAAGCCTAAGGGGAGCCTACAACGAGGAGATCGCTACTTGGCTGATTCTGACTCGTGCCTGTAGCACAAATAACGAATATGAGTCTCTTTAGATTTATTGGCGAATTGCACAAGGCATCTAGTTCGGAAGCTTAAATCTTTCCTTCTAGGTGCCCATTTCGGGGCCGAGGCCGTGTCTATTTTATAGATCATTTGATACACGTCATCCCCCGCCGCTGATTAGCAACGGCGGGGTGCCAAAACAGACGTAGCAACATTAGATTAGCGCGTTGCTACGGGGCGAGAGAGATAATCTGCTATCGGTTAATTGGTCGCATCAGGCGATGGTTAAAGGTCAGTTCAGGGTTCATCGTTCGAGTCGATTCGCACGTCAGACCCCTCGTGCGTCCCTCGGTGAGTCGTCCTCTTATTCCCTGGGGTCGTTCGTCACCGCTGACCTTGGCCTGTTGACCATTGCTTTATCTCGCCCGCCAGTCGGGCTTTGTGTCGTATTGCTTCTCCTGGCACCGCGCCGACTGGCTCTGCCTGGTACCTCGGCCGATTTGATATCATCTGGTTTTAGTCTGAAATCTTGGGGGAAAGTCAGAGTTAGTTTCTTATCTATAGCTTGTTTCACTTTCTTGCCGTTCTTTAATTTCTCATTTGAGTGCCTTATCTCTAATTGGACTTTCGCCCCTGTTTTTTGCTTCTTACTTTGCCCTTTAGCGAACTCTTCTTTGTCCCAAGTTTCATAATTTCTAATCCCTATACTGAGCTTTGCCTGTCAACCAGCTTCACAGCGAGGATATCACCATGTCGGGCAAAGAAATGACTCGGTGGTTGCAAGAGAATATCTCGCAAAATCGGTGGAACGCCTCAGTCTTTGCGAACGGGTCCAAGTTAAGGTTATTCCTCTCGTCATAAGGAACTTGGCCAGTCGCACCGATGAAAACCAACTGTCGCAAAAGATCCGATATCCAAGGTCCAGAATGTCGCGACTCTCTCACTGATTGAGAGCTGCGGCACATCGTTGCCAAACTGTTCATTCGCAATGGTGGTTGAATGTATCCGACAGTTCCAGTTGTAGCCTGTAGAAGACTCTGCAAAGCAGTACAACTTGATGCCAAACTTGGCTCTCTTGTAGGGCATGTACTGCTTAAAAAGCAGTCTCCCCCGATAGAGCACCAGCGCTTCATCAACGGCAATGCTTTGACCGGGCAGGCAGCTGTTCTTGCAAACTGTCCGGATAATGTCTAGGAAAGGCCTGATCTTGCACAAGGGATCGTCAGCGTCGAAGTCAAGACATTCATCGCAACGCAGCCATGTCATGATTTGTTGAAACCGCGAGCGAGGGAGCATCTTCATGCTTTGAAAGTAGGGATGGAAGTAGAACGGGTCCGTGGATCAGTATGCCGTTAGCTCCGGTTTCTGTACAACTCCAGTATAACATATAACGCCGATCACCTTCTTCATCTCAGAAACAGTGCAGGGCATCCACGTTCTGAGCGCCCGTAAGGCAGTTCATCATCTCCGTCTTCTTCTTGAAACTTGTAAATATCCAGCTGCACTCTCTTGTTTATCGGCCGTCCCGGCCGCAGCCAACCAGCCCTGAGATCGGGGCAGGGCGCACGGCTGGGGAGGGGCACGCACAACGCCCGTGTCACGTTTTGTGTCGTAATGGCTATGACCCTTAAGAGGGCCGTTTTAACGAGAGTTGTCGTTGTAGTCCAAAAGGAAGGTCAATTGAACAATGGCGGTGTAGCGGTTTCGTGTAGCGGTAGCACTTATTAATAGACCGTTGGTTAAATTCGTTGTGGTCTTGGCGTTTATATTTTTCTCAAAATAGTAATAGAATTACAGAGGCGATAACAGTATGGGCACTGGCGGCTGCAACAACGAGTTAATGATAAGATGAGCAGACGATGAAGGATGGCGATGAGGCAATGGCAGTGAGTAGCGGTCGTGAGTAGGCAGAACGGTGGTGAGCTGGCGTTAGCCGTGGTAGAGTCAACTTGGCGGGAGAGGCGTAAACAGTCTGGCTGGCGAGTGGAGCCGTGGCGAGAGAAGGGAAGCGAGAGAGCGCAGGGAACGCTAAGTGAGAGAGCCAAGGGCAAAGGAGAGAGCGAGAGAAAGGGCGCCAAGTGAAGACCCCCCAGCCCGCCGCCAGGCGGGGGTTAATAAAGAGCGCAGAGGGCTAGCAATATACACGCGGAGAATTTTCATTGGCTGGCGAGAGAACTTGAAATTATCGATCGTGCAAGTTTTTACAGACGAACGCAAGGTCTATCAAATACACAGTGAATTAGCAATTGATACAGATTAGTTGCACGCTACTACAAGTAAACGTTAAAATAAACTATTGGAGAATTTTAAATGAGAAATTGCAAGGGAAACTACAGTCCAACGGCCCTTTTGCGGGACCACCTTAAACTAGCAACGTCACAGCCCGGCCGCCGGCCGGATCCTGCCACGCCCGTCAACCCCCCAGCCAGCCCCATCGCGCCCTGCAATCAGACAAGGGCGCATGCACTGCATAAGAAACTAATTTGCACTTGTAAAAATATTGTGTTGTGGCGGCCAGACTGTACGCGACCGGCACTGGACCGAGCACTGGAAACCCCCCAACCTCTGTCTAGCTGAGGTGGGGTGGGTGCGCACCAATCTAGCCGGCTCGCTAAGCCGGGGGGTTGGCGTAGCCTATCACGCCACGCCACCTTTTCGCACCTCCCTAGGCCCCTCAATCTCGCGCTGTTTTTAATTATATAAATACACACGCAGAGCAGCACAAACTCTTCGCTGCCATTCAATCTATTGAAATTAAAAGACCTTCCGCCTCAGTGTTGTCTGGGACAATTGCCTCGAGACCGTTATGTGCGACCTCGGACTTTCTGACCACAGAATGCACATTGTAAAGCTATTATCTTATACATAAAAGTATGTTGCTCAGTTCAGTCGAGAAATCATGCACGGCTTGCAAGTGCAGCAACACCTACACTAGGACCGAGTGCGTATAGTGCGCATTAGAGATCTTGAATTGCTTGAATTGCATATTATTGTGAAAGAGTTAATTTAGCATTCCGTAGAAGTTCAGGTGCGAGTTGTGACAAGCAGGTAATGGTTTTTGTAGGAGTTAATAAATATGGTATTGTGGCGGGTCTACCGGTCTGCGAGTGGTGCAAACCCCAGATCGCCGAGCTAGGAAAGGGTTGGGCGCACCCAATCAGCCAGCCAGAGGGACTAAGCGACTTTAAATCTTGATTTTAAATCTTAACTACACAGCACCTCGCCACAGACTCTTGATAATGCTCTCTATAAAAATCGCGCCCCTTCTATTCATCTTATTATTTATCGTCTACTTGGCCTTACCTAATGCATGCGAACCAAAACACTAAGATTTTATAAAAAAATACTGCATATTGAATGCAACATACATTACATTCATATCACGTGCCAATCACCATAAGAAGCTTAACCCCAGTCTTGCTTGTGAAACCCACAGAATTCGATTCGTCTCTTCGCCTCAGCAACAGCAAATGGATTTCAGGACCGAGTTCGGGTGTACTGGAACGCTCTGGCGCTGAAAAGCAACGCACGATGAACATGTTTCTGCCGAGCACATGCAACGTTGGAGGTGGAGCGCCACAGATTAAAGGATCCACCACGATTTCCGATTCCATTGATGTGCGGACTACTCTTCTAGACGATATTGTCATCGGTGACGGCTGCTTTTCCGGCGTCAAAGATCTGGTCATGAAAGTCGATATAGAAGGCAGTGAGTGGCTGATCAAAGAAATTGGTGCAGGAATCTTTAAACGCTTTAAAGTTTCGGTAGTCATGATGGAATGGATCGTCTTGAGTACCAGCCCGAAAGCTCCAGAGATTGTCCAGTTTTTCAGTTCGCACAGCCTGTTTCCATACGGCCTTGACGGTTCTAGGCTGCGGCAGTTGAACTCCAAAGAGAGTTCAAAATGGCCTTATGATGTCTTCTGGGCTACAAACGAGTTTGTAGCTGAAAAACTAAGACATAAAGTTTAAAGTTGGTGACAGAAGTTGAAGAAATACTGGTTTACAGTAATACAAGTTTTACGTACTTAAAGGGGGACTACATTAAAAATTCTAAGCTGTTAATTACGTTTCGTCGCCTTTTGTTTCTGATTTTTTTGCATTGTAAGAGCCTCCAAATTCAGCAAAGAATCATTTTTCTTGATTTTTATTTAACAGTCGAAAAAATTAGATTGCGTTTTGATCTTTTAGCCGGCTTAAATAATGACTAAAGTTACGAACCATAAAGCTCTGTGGCACCTGATGCAGTCAACGTCTGCGCACTATTATAGCTGTGTCTACTTTAGATTTTAATGTCTTTGATCAAATAAAGTTGAGGAACATCTTACAAAAGGCTCTAAATTGTAACGAGTCCGGTATATTCACGAGTACTTAGCCAATGCGGCTAGAGTACGATACAATGGTTATGCAGCTGCGCATGTCAGGCCTGGTTCTTTAATATACCTTTTTGCAATCTAGTTTGCCAAAACTGCAATCAATTTTGCCCACTCCCACGTAGATATTTCTAATATCTTGGCTCAGCCTGCCCATTCAGTGCCATAGTTTGAACCATAGACAAATCCTTGAAACTGCATTCAATTTTGCCAAAACTGCGATCAAGTTTGCCCGAAACGAATTTATTTGAGAACGAATAACTAAAACTAACAGGGAATGAGCTGACACACTGCATGCACAATTAATTCGATGATTACTTTGGACATAGCTACATATTCTCTCCACCATAGCATCGCTGAGTGACTTCCGTTTGGCACCTCCGCGGGAAGAGGATCAATGCGACCACTTGCAATAAATCGCCCAACGATATAGGTCACGGTTCTTCGTGCGATGCCCAAAAGTCTACCGAAATCTTGCCAGTCCTCTCCGTTCTGAAATGCTTGAATTAAGCGCTGCCGGTCCTTCGTAGAAATCTTGTTATAAGATCCGCGCAGAGCCATTCTTGCGCTTCTATGTTTGTCTGCGGTGCTTGCTTTTTACTATGGGCAAACTTGATCGCAGTTTTGGCAAAATTGAATGCAGTTTCAAGGATTTGTCTATGGTTCAAACTATGGCAATGAATGGGCAGGTTAAGCCAAGATATTAGAAATATACAAGTAAATTCTCTTAGTGGGCAAAATTGATTGCGGTTTTGGCAAACTAGATTGCAAAAAGGTATAAATGCGTTCGCTGAAAATATCTGATTTTTTATTAAAACATGCTACATTTTTACTGTAATTAACTAACACATACGACGACATACAATCCTAGAATAAACTTGCGCACAAATTGCAGATGAGGGCCTTCAGGGCGTCAAGAAGAATGCCTTTGTAGCCTTTTGCTGACATGTAGTAGTGGCAGAAGCAAGGACTACTTAAGTTGTTGAGTTAGTCCTTGGGCAAAAGAAACCAGTATAAATCAATAGCGAGCTTGCCTTTTGATTGTGCCCCGTTTCTAAGTCCTACTGACTTTGGCACATGAAATGGGGAATCCATTTAAAATTTGACCTTGAGTTTGGCGTTCTGTCTATAGTTCACAGATATTAAATATCCTAGATGGTTTACTCCACTATATATAGCAAAATTACTCTCCTTTAGGTAGCATGAGCGTAGAAGCAACATCTATCTATACAAATAGATGTGACTACTAAGGCTAAAGCACAAATAACTAACGTTGCAAACACAATCGTAAGTCAAACTTTTAATGCAACTGTTATACTTAGTGATGATTCTATTATTCATTTAGCAAATGTTCAAGAAATATTTTAATGCATTACAGGTGAGACAAAATAGACATAAAAGCGGGCCTGATATGACTTGATTATAATATAGGTAAACCACTTTAAAGCTCACTTTCAGGGAGGTTATTGACATAGATTTGATTTTGCGGGATTTAATCGATCACTTTCCCGGATATATTGCAAGGATTATTGTATGTATCTAAATAAGCGAGCTTCTCTCTTCTCTTCCATCGTGACTCGAGAAATTTCTTAATGAAATTTTGTCAATGGTAAGAATGTGGGGGCTTCGCCCCCACACCCCCAGCAGGGGCTTCGCCCCCACACCCCCATCCACAACTTCAACCATAGACATACGAGTATGGCTCCGGGATTTATCTGAATACATCCCGCAAAATTAAAGTAGTTTAAATAAGATATTCTATGGATTTTTCGGTCGGTATTTCACTTAAATCCCTCGAGCCTATAATTTTAATTGCATACGCAGTTTAAAGCGTTTTGTTTTATCTATGACCCAAATGAAGCCGCGAGATAGTAGGCTTGTGTTTGAAGCCGCGGTGAGAGCTGTGAAATAAAACAGGTAAATCAAGACTAAGAATCTTGAAGCAGCGTAAAAGTCTGCTATGATATATCAGCACTAATTGGCAACTCCTTAAGCATATTTAAGTAGCCTGAAAACATAACTAGGCCTATATTTGTAATACAGTGAAATATTATTCATCACAGAATAAAAGAAAATTACGTTCTTGAGTTATATTGTGAAAAACTCAGTCTAGCTTCACAGAATATACACAGAATGGCGAATCCCGCATTTTGAGAAAATTTCTTGTACAAAAATGATATTCTATACTGGCTACTCTTGTTGTGAAGCAAAACTACACCATTTTACCCTCGATTTTGAACAAGGAGAACTTTGAAACTGACAAACTCCTCTTCAATATTGACACTCTATGGTCGGGCACTCAAAATCTACAATCAATATTGACAGATCAAGCTTCAATTTTGACAAACTCTGGTTCAATTTTGACAATGCACGTTTAGTCAACTTCTCCTGGGAGAATTCGGTAACAAAGTAATCAAATGAAAGCCTGAACGGGGCGAAAGTTATCTGTGCAAAATCAGCTGATTCTGACTTTTGGGATCTACAAGTATTGATAAAAAAATTTTCTCCATCCTTTTACACACAGACTAAAATATCCTGACTGGTTGGGCCGCAAAGTCCGATTCTATTTTGACAGAGTTGCTTCAAAACTGACACTCCATGGTTTGTGTACCCCAAAACTCCGCTTCATTTTTGACAACTCCTAATCAATATTGAACAGTTTACAATCAGTTTTGACTGCTACCTTATTACTTCTGTTCTTGGTTGTGTATGTTTCAGAAAAAAAGCCGTAAACACGTAGCATTGTTAAAGATTCAAACGAAGTATTGTACTCGTATTTTTAATAACACGCATTTGTTAGATTTCTAGGTTAGGTTAAGTATCTGGACATGGGCGGCGGGAGCTTGCGGCATCCCCTGCACGATTTCATGTGCCATGGTCCTCCTTCTCTTTATCCCCAACTGATTCGCCAGGTGCACAAAGTCGTTTCGGTTCTCATGAGCAGAAATCAGGCGCTTTCGGTCCTGGAAGGACACAGACCGATTTTTGCGGCGGCCAGGCTGTTTCTGCTCCTCTTCAAAAAACCTTAAGTGGCGTCGCTATCAATCCTCCTGACTAAATTAGTGCTTCAGATTAGCGATTAAAAGTGACAAAACACGAGCAGAGCGAGAACTGCTTTCCTGCTCTTATGAATTCCTCCGTGACAAGATGTGCATTCGTTGGTCTGACCAACCATCTATGATAAAAACTGAAGCGTAGCCAATTAGATTCGAGGTACAGGCTGCCTCAGACATGAACAAAAAAAACTGCCATAGACAAAAGACTGCCTCGAAATTTCCAAGCTTAAGGGTTCTTAGTTAGAATTGTCAAAATCTTAAGCAAAAAGTCAAAACTGATTGTAAACTGTTCAATATTGATTAGGAGTTGTCAAAAATGAAGCGGAGTTTTGGGGTACACAAACCATGGAGTGTCAGTTTTGAAGCAACTCTGTCAAAATAGAATCGGACTTTGCGGCCCAACCAGTCAGGCTATTTTAGTCTCTGTGTGTAAAAGGATGGAGAAAATTTTTTTATCAATACTTGTAGATCCCAAAAGTCAGAATCAGCTGATTTTGCACAGATAACTTTCGCCCCGTTCAGGCTTTCATTTGATTACTTTGTTACCGAATTCTCCCAGGAGAAGTTGACTAAACGTGCATTGTCAAAATTGAACCAGAGTTTGTCAAAATTGAAGCTTGATCTGTCAATATTGATTGTAGATTTTGAGTGCCCGACCATAGAGTGTCAATATTGAAGAGGAGTTTGTCAGTTTCGAAGTTCTCCTTGTTCAAAATCAAGGGTAAAATGGTGTAAGTAGGCTGAATGGCACTTTAATAATTCTTTGCCATTTATTGCGGGTTTGTCCACAGAATATAGCAAGGCTTGATAGAACCAACCCACCCCCCTTCTAAACTGTGCTATTTTTAGAACCTACCTTTAGGCTGGCCCTGCCTTCTGCTGCCTCTGCGCTCTAAGTTAGTGCCATAGACAGCATGCCTTGGGCTTTCTAGCACGAGCTCGTGGCGTGAAAGCATGCAGGTCAAATGCATTATTGATCGCGCTAGCCTGTCTTTGCTGTATTGCATTATCTATGGCCCAAGCTGGTGCAGATGAAGCTAGGTTTGGCTTCAAAAGTGCTAATACCGAAGGCATATCTGCTAGAGTTTGAATACGCAGCTTATTGTGATACTGTTTATTTATTTTCGCTTTCATAGAGAACTGCCGATTCGCCATTCTGTGTATATTCTGTGGTCTAGCTTGCCAATTTTGAGCATGGTCTTCTTTTTCTGAGCTACTGCACACAGATTCTTCATTTCACGACGGCACCAGTGGTGCAGCCGTAGGTGAGCGAAAGTTTGAAACACTTGATTGAGCACCCGCATGAAATGCAGCTATAGCTCGCAGGCAGGTAGTGCTATTAATTGTGCCCATAGGTGTTTCCAAATGGCTGGATTATGAAACTGCATGTCAGGGCTGCGTGTAAGGCCTCCATCTTCATAAATGCAACAAGCACCACCGGCGAGGGCGCAGTTAATCCGCAGAAAGCATGCGAGCAGGCCTTGCGCTCAATGTGAGCCCCCACAGGTTCGGATGTTGTAAGCAAAGAGTTTCCCAGCTGCGAAGGCTGCTGTGATGGCAGCCTCGCGCTTGTCATCATTGCTGACGTCCAGTCATGCTGAGCCAGGCCGCTGGCAGGCACGGACCGCAGGGAATAAAACCGTTGTGTCCGCGGATTGCAGAAAAGGTTCTGAGAAGAGAATTGTGCGATGCCCTTTGTTTTCTCGATGCGAATAGGCTCGTACATGTACATCGCTGCATGATTGACAGACAAGTTACGTAATTCGAGACAGCTGCACAACAAATTAAAGTGAAATACCTCAGGTATCTTAATATTTAATTGGGGAAGTGCAGTCATAGTAATACCCATGCTTTAAGGGCGTTAATGGGAAAATCAGAGAGCGCCGTTAGGGCTCACCAACCTCACCTCCACTTCATGGGAAAATGAGAAAATGGGCGTTAATGGGAAAATCAGAGAGCGCCGTTAGGGCTCACCAACCTCACCTCCACTTCATGGGAAAATGAGAAAATGGGCGTTAATGGGAAAATCAGAGAGCGCCGTTAGGGCTCACCAACCTCACCTCCACTTCATGGGAAAATGAGAAAATGGGCGTTAATGGGAAATCAGAGGGCGCCGTTAGGCGCCCGAGGATTTCTCATTAACGCCCTCAAAGCATGGGTATTAATGTACTATTGCTCATTTATTAACAATGCCAGAGCGCCAGAGGCAGACACTCAAAACCAGGGCCTCTCTCTCTTATCTATTGAAATGTACCTTTTTGCTTCCTATTTGGTTTTTACTGCGTCCAATTTGGTGCGTTGCAAATAGCCCAGCAGAAGTCATGTTCACCATAGACTAAGAACTGAAGTCACCGAGCAATTTGGTTTTTTCGCGACCAATATGGTTTATTTCACGTCACGTATGCATTCACTATCCTCCCTCTGTCCACCAGACGGATTTTAGCGTATGGTCCTCTCTGCGCCATTCTTTGCTTTAACTATGCCTTCCAGCTATGGCCCAAATTGCTCGCAGTTAAAACCAAATTGATTTCTGTTGTCTATGGCTTTCTATGGTTTGTCTATGCAGAATCTCTACTACGCTGCCACGTCAGACTGCTGACTGCCACGCACCAATTTGAATGATGAAAAAATCAAATAGGAAGCAAAAAGGTATATTTTAAAATATATGTTATTGTACCATGACCTTTGTGCCCGCTGGGCACTTATTCTTGCCTTTTAATGCCATAAACTACATTTAAGCCCGCTTGCAGGAGTCAAACTTACTTTAATTCAAATTAGCGGGCAGTTAATGATATATTCTTCTGCACTATATCGCGCGAGCGCGGTAATGACATTAACACTCAAAAAAAGTGCAGTAGAAACATTGCTATGCGCTTTCGTCTATGGCATTAGTTGGCGCCGGAAGGAGTCGAGGAGGGGGGAGAGTGAAAATGGGGGTGTGGGGGTGAAGCCCCCACTTTCTACAATGAAATGTAAATTCAGTCTGGATGGGAACTTTCTAGAGCCAAAATGTGTCACTTCACTATTTCACTCCGCACTGACAAATACACCATTTTACCCTCGATTTTGAACAAGGAGAACTTCGAAACTGACAAACTCCTCTTCAATATTGACACTCTATGGTCGGGCACTCAAAATCTACAATCAATATTGACAGATCAAGCTTCATTTTTGACAAACTCTGGTTCAATTTTGACAATGCACGTTTAGTCAACTTCTCCTGGGAGAATTCGGTAACAAAGTAATCCAATGAAAGCCTGAACGGGGCTGAAGTGAGCTGTGCAAAATCAGCTTATTCTGACTTTGCTTTTTGGATCTACAAGTATTGATAAAATTTATTTTTCTCTATCCTTTACACACAGACTAAAATAGCCTGACTGGTTGGGCTGCAAAGTCCGATTCTATTTTGACAGAGTTGCTTCAAAACTGACACTCTATGGTTTGTGTACCCAAAAGTCCGCTTCATTTTTGACAACTCCGAATCAATATTGAACAGTTAACAATCGATTTTGACTAAGACATTTTTTGAAATAGATTTGACAATTTTTACTAAGATTTCTCTCTTGAGGGGGGGGGTACTTGCTATTTGGGAGAAGGGGTACTGGCTGCATGTATCTACGAGTACATGTATGGGAATATTTCTATCCAGGGATGCTTGCTATCTGGGTGGATGTTTGCTACCTGGATTATGCTTGCTATCTGCAAGATGCTTGCTATCTGGGGGATGCTTGCTATCTGGGTGCACGCTTGCTATCTGGGTGGATGCTTGCTATCTGGGTGTATGCTTGCTATCTGGGTGGATGCTTGCTATCTGGGTGAATGCTTGCTATCTGGGTAGATGCTTCTATCTGAGGGATGCTTGCTATCTGCAGGATGCTTGCTATCTGGGTGCACACGCTTGCTATCTGGGTTGATGCTTGCTATCTGGGTGCACACGCTTGCTATCTGGGTGGATGCTTGCTATCTGGGTGCACGCTTGCTATCTGGGTGGATGCTTGCTATCTGGGTGGATGCTTGCTATCTGGGTGGATGCTTACTATCTGGGTGGATGCTTGCTATCTGGGTGGATGCTTGCTGTCTTGGGATGTTTAATGACCGGCCTTTTGCTAGAGTCCCTTGAGAGAGCAGGGACTCTAGCAAGCATCCCTAAATAGAAATATTCCTATACATGTACTCGTAGATACATGCAGCCAGTACCCCTTCTCCCAAATAGCAAGTACCCCCCCCCCTCAAGAGAGAAATCTTAGTAAAAATTGTCAAAATCTATTTCAAAAAATGTCTTAGTCAAAATCGATTGTTAACTGTTCAATATTGATTCGGAGTTGTCAAAAAATGAAGCGGACTTTTGGGTACACAAACCATAGAGTGTCAGTTTTGAAGCAACTCTGTCAAAATAGAATCGGACTTTGCAGCCCAACCAGTCAGGCTATTTTAGTCTGTGTGTAAAGGATAGAGAAAAATAAATTTTATCAATACTTGTAGATCCAAAAAGCAAAGTCAGAATCAGCTGATTTTGCACAGATAACTTTCGCCCCGTTCAGGCTTTCATTTGATTACTTTGTTACCGAATTCTCCCAGGAGAAGTTGACTAAACGTGCATTGTCAAAATTGAACCAGAGTTTGTCAAAATTGAAGCTTGATCTGTCAATACTGATTGTAGATTTTGAGTGCCCGACCATAGAGTGTCAATATTGAAGAGGAGTTTGTCAGTTTCGAAGTTCTCCTTGTTCAAAATCGAGGGTAAAATGGTGTAGTGCGGCAGACTTGCATAGGCATGCTATAGGATAAGCACAGTGGGGGACGCCGAGGAGTTGCATAGGCCAGGCACAAATTGAGGTGGACGTTTCCACGCCATGCACACCTTGTTTACTCTGCTATTCCAAAAACCTTCCAATTCCAGCTTTGCTTCCTGCCTTCCCCCCAGTGCGGCAGAGTTGCATAATCACAAATTGGAACTGCATACCAAAATGTCTTGTGTGTGATTGGACATTCACACATGGTGATAGACCCACCATACTCCTTCCCCGTATCCCTTTAAACTGCCGCCTATCTCCTCAGTGCAAGTGCGGCAGAGTTGCATAAACCCATACTACTCGCGATGCCGCACACCAGCCTGTCGCGCAGCATGTCAGGGCAGAACTCCACCAGCTTCCGCAACTCCGCAAGGAACTCTGCCGCCGACTCTCCCAGGCGCTGAACTTGGTTCTTGAAGTGATATTTCTCAAGAATCTCACTCGGTCTTGGGTTGAAATTATCGCGCTCAGCAAGCTCGCATATCTCTGCGTAGGGTTCATCCACGACTTTTACTGAAGAGCAGACGCTCCAGGCCAACTGGAATGTTTTTCTACCGTAGACGCCCAGCAGTGTGGCCCTTTTTGCTCTTCGTCGGTGATGTCCTGTGCCAGGAAGTGTTGCTCTAAATGCTTCTAGAGCGTTGATGCAAACACCACTGAAGTTTTGAAGGCTGATTTTCCGCGCGCTGCGCATTTGCCTGCCTGCCGTGATTCCCCTTCCGTGATTTGTGAGTGTGCTGACTGCTGAGTCCTTCTACTACAGTGGTCCTTGCGTTTATGTCGCCCGCCAAAAGCAAATCAAAGTTCCTGGTGGAGCTGAGCTCGACCAGTGTGGAAAGCTCTTCTGGGATCACCCGGTAGATAAACCGAGGTGATAAACCGAGGGTAGTCCTTCAATGGAGTGTGTTCTCAGATTAGATAACACAGATGTCCCTGGGTTTTCCTCCCGGGTACCAGTGGTTAGACACTGGTATCCGGAGGGGATGTAATTGGGGACTTCCCGTGAGCGTCCAGGTTTCTGGATAAGGGTAATTCCTGGCTTGTTCTTGCCAATGTGCTTCACCAGGTTTACTAATGCAGCGATGCCTAGTTTGAACTCTTCTAGCAGCATCCTCCAGATGGCAATCCTGGCTGGAGAAAGATGTCCTGGCATGGAGGGGCCGCTTGGCCCAGTTCCTCAGAGAGAGAGGCGCTGGCCGTCAAATTCGGCTGCCTCAAGTTCCACCACTACCTTAGCGGCAGCCAAAATTCAAAGTAATCACCGACCAAAAGCCGCTGGTCAGCCTGCTCAGCCCCGGCTCGCGGCCCCCGTCGCGGATCGAGCGCATGGCACTTCTGCTGCAGGACCTCCACTTGAAAGTCACCTACCAGCCGGGGGCAGACAATCCAGCTGATTTCCTGAGCCGCCAGTCACGTCCAACACCGCCAAAAAAACAAAGGCGAGGATCTCGACAAGGCATACATCGCAATGACAGCAAAGGCAGCAGCACCGAACAGCATCAGCCTCGACACAATAAAGGTGGCCTCCGCAGGCGACAGGGCAATCCAAACCGCCATATCCGGACTCCGGTCCCATCGGTGGGAAATTGACAGCCACGACACGCGCAACCTGCGGCACGAGCTCTCACAACACGAAGGACTCCTTCAGCTGCAAGGCCCGCACGAACGCAGCCGAACTGAAGGCAGCCCCACTCCAGCCGACTCAGCTGCCGCCCTGGCAAGAGCTGGGCCTAGACTTTCTGGGAACGATCAGAGGCCACATACTGCTAGTGGGCACCGACTACTTTTCACGTTTCCCACTGGTACAGACGATGTCGGTGTAGCTCCGGCAGCTCCGGTCATCCGAACCCTCCGCCAGTGGTTCAGAACGTTCGGCCAGCCAGTCAAGATCACCACCGACAACGGCCCGCCATTCCCGTCAGCAGAATTCAACGCCTTCCTGCGCAGCCAGGGCGTCCACCACCATCGGACTACGCCGCTGCATCCCCAAGCCAACGAACTCGTAGAGCGAGGCAACCGAGGCCTCAATAAGGCAATCACAGCGGCGATCCTGGATGACAGCGACTGGCAGGCGGCACTGGACGACTACCTGGCTGCACGCAGCAACTGGCATGGCCCCAGCCGGCCGACAGCTCAACGACACGATCCCCAGCTTGCGACACTCCCAGCCGGTCGACGCCAGGCGACAGACCGTCCACGGCCACGATTCCAGGATGAAGGAGCGGATGAAGACCTTCGCCGACAGCAAGAGAGGCGCCACCGACCACCAAATCACCAAAGGCGACCTCCGTACTTCGCCGGCTCACCAACCGCAGCAAGACTGACCCGTTCTTTGAGGCTTCGCCATGGACCGTGACAGAGGTCCGCGGAAACACCCTGCAGCTCCAGCGGGCCGACCAGACGTGCTCCAGGCACGCCGCAGCCACGTCAAGCGAGTCTCCCAGGCAGCCGTCAATTGGCCGGATGGCATCGGGAAACGTGACAGCGGACAAGACAGTCGGCTGGATGAGCCAGCCGGCCCACCCGAGCCAACCGGCGACCAGGACGTCCCGCTCGCCAACAGGCCGCACCCCTGACAGGCCAAGGAAACGCCGAAAAGCTACGAAGAGGGCGACCGGCGAAAGGCTCTGACATCTGACATCTGACAGCTGACGGAACAGCAGCAAGGACTGATTATTGACTGATTATTGGCACCTGCTTCACTGTTTTCCAGAACTAAGTTTTCGCCATCAGCTCCTGCGCCATGGAGCTGTACAATCAGTGCGTCTTGGGGAAAGAGATTATTTTCCGCTCGGACAGTCAAGCGGCGGTGCGACCCTTGAGCGCACCATCAACCTGCTCGCGTACAGTCCTCGACTGCATCGAGCAGCTCGACCGCTATGGAGCCTCTAACAAGGTGTCCCTAAGGTGGATCCCCCGTGCACTCGAGCCACCCCGGCAACGAGTTGGCCGATCGGCTGGCCAAGGCTGGCTTGATCGTTTCTTTTACTGGTCCCCTGCCCGTGGCCCCCACCACAACCGCCGTTGTCCAACACTCGGATAAACAGTCCTTGACTGTCGGCAATCCAGCCCCCCGCCCTCCCTCATCCGCCCTCCGCAACGCCCTGTTTGGACTCAACCGCAGGGACATCAATTCGGTGAGCATAGCCCTCTCGGGTCATGGCTGTATTGCCAAGCATCGTCACCTCCAGGGAAAAATCCGAAACGTGGAATGTCCATTCTGCCTCTCCGATGTCGATAATGCGGAGCACTTTATCTGTAAATGCCCCGCCTTTACTCAGGACAGGCTCACCTACCTCAAATCAGGGCCTCTCCGACGTTTTCAGGCCCGAAAATCTCTTGACAGCTCGTCTGATCCCTAAGGGGTACCGGGCGAGCGACAATCCACCTCCTGGACTCTCCGGAGGGTGAGCGCGCTGCGCTGTGGTCGCCAGGGTTAGCAAAATGGCGGCAACGCCTCCTCGCTGCATCCGGATGCACCGAACCCCCTGCATCTAAGTCAAGCAGGTCAAGTAAGTCAAATAGATAGATAGATAGATAGATAGATAGATAGATAGATAGATAGATAGATAGATAGATAGATAGATAGATAGATAGATAGATAGATAGATAGATAGATAGATAGATAGATAGATAGATAGATAGATAGATAGATAGATAGATAGATAGATAGATAGATAGATAGATAGATAGATAGATAGATAGATAGATAGATAGATAGTAGAAAGCATGAGGGGGCTTCTGGGACAAAATTTTTCACGTCCTCCATAATCCCATTAAATCCATCCATATTATCCCTGACAGAATCAGAAAAAAGGGGGGTCGCACTCGCTCACAAAACCTCCTCCATAATCCCATTAAATCCATCCATATTATCCCCGACAAAATCTTGAAAAAGGGGAGGGGTCGCCCTTGCTCCGAAAACTTCGAACATAATCCCATTAAATCCATCCATATTATCCCTGACAGAATCAGAGCATAACAGGTGTCCATTAACACCTGTTATGCTCACTGACGCTGACATAATCCACTGACATCCACCCATAGCACATTCGAAACAATCAGAAAAGAATCTGCATTCTTCTCCACACAATCAATCCAAAGCGGCGAAACCAGATCCCAAAGACTTCAAATCCCCAAACCCAGGGTCCTTACCCTTTGAAAAAAAATCTAAATTTTCTCTAAAAATGTTTCCAGTTGTCTCTCCAGTTTCTTATTATACTCAGCCTAATCCATTGTACAAATCCAAGTACCAATGCAAACTAGAATGTAGTGAGTACATGAGAAAATATTGGCCCGGCGTTGATATCAATGTCCCTAATATTAATCTAGCTCTCCAAAGACACTGGCTTCTTAAGTATGGAGTAACCTATGTAAAAGATTACGACAGCTACTATAACTTTGCAGAAATCATTAGGCAATTGCGTTAAAAATCTCAAGTCGAAACTCAGTAGTTGTCATGAGGGAATTTCTGGGACAAAAGAGAATAAATCCCCCACAGATCAACATCTAGTAAAATCTATCTATACATAATGCTCTTACATTTAAAATTAGCTATCCCAATGCAATACTTACAACCACTCATCTAGAAGGGGGGGATAAAATCAGTCTACCACCCTCCCTTCCCTAGGACAACAAAAATCAACATAATCTAAGGGCGAAAGGTAGCGGTATTCTCACTTATGTTACAGGACTTATAATTAATAGTATGCAGCCAAAAAAACTGAAAGGCCAAAATCCTTTTCATTCTGGCCTTCACCCGAGGCCAAAATCCTTTTCATTTTGGTCTTCACCCGAGGCCAAAATCATTTGCATTCTGGCCTTGCGCGAGGCCGAAATCCTTTGCATTCTGGCCTTCGCTCAACACTGAATTCTTCCTCGGCTGGGCTCAGTTAAAGTAAAAATCTCTCTCCCCACGCGCGCTCTCTCTACCCCCATATCTTTCAAAAGTCTTCCCAATTCCTTGTGAGGAGCGCACAAAATAAACCCTGCTTCCAAGGCCCCACCCTCTCTGCCTGTGCACCCGCCCTCTCTCCCTATGCACCCGCCCTCGCCGCCAACCCCCAACCCCAACTTTGTCTTTCCAAAAATAACAGCTTTAACTAGCTTCCGAGCGATCGATTCCCTCCGCCCGCTTGAAGTCCCCATGCTGTCTAATCTCCTAAGCATTTCTTTGTCCCAGCGATTCTTCTCCTCTGGAAAATCCTTATACTTAACGTCGTGCCACATGCAGACAGAGTCTAGCTCGTTCACAGGCTCATGCCCAGGATTTGGATTATTGTTTTTATCTAACTGTATTTCAAGTGGATTCAAAGGCCCGCAATATTTGTAGCCGGGAACTGTCCAGCCTTTGTTTGGATGAGGAAGCTTTTCTATTAGTCCATGTGAATCTAAGTTACCACCACAGCGTTGCATTATTTTTTTTAAATTTACTTTTTTAAAAAATGACAGATCAGAAACTTAAAAAACTACTACAGCGACAAAGGATTCTTTGTAGGCAAAAATGCCGTTAGTAAACTCATGGAGCTGAGTAAGGAACCAAAAGCTACAGTAGAAAAATGGCTCTCTAAGCAGGCTGTCTTTCAAGTCTATTTCCCACCAGTAAAATTTGAAAGGTCCCATTTCAGTATTTAAAAGCCTAATGAGGCGCACCAAGCAGATCTTCTGTTTCTCCCCAATGACTCAGGCTACAAGTATGCTCTCACAATTACAGACATTGCCTCCAGATATAAAGAAGCTCTTCCACTAAAGACTAAACAATCAGAAGCAGTCGCTAATGCGCTACAAGATATTTATAAAAACTCACCCCTTAGTTACCCTGAAATCTTTATGACCGACACGGGTAAGGAATTCATTGGTGCAGTGAAATCACTTCTACATAAGTATGACACAAAAATTCGCTACGGAAGAACAGACCTGCACAGGGATCAAGCGTACGTTGAGAGATTCAATCTAACTCTAGCCAAGAGACTATTCACTAAGCAGACAGCGCAAGAACTCAAACTGAGTGCGGGGCAGTACTATACCATGTGGACAGACCGCCTCTCCACTGTTATGGAGCAACTGAACAATGAAGTCACACGCATGACTGGATTGAAACCGTCTCATGCAATTAAACAAGACACTGTCGAACTTAAGGCATCTCATGGAACAGACAACACACACAACACAAAACACACCTCAAACTACCCTAAGCTTCCAGGAGTTGAATCACCATACATACTGACAAACTCTGAGTTTCTACGCTTTTTATATCTACCTGGAGAGCTAGAGAAAGACACCAAAAGAAGAGCTACAGATCCATACTTCAGCCTTGATGTACATAAAATAGACAGACATTTTACCTCCGACTCCGGTGACTATTACTTTTTATCTCAAGCCTTTAACCCTAAATCCCCCACGCGGTCATTCACTAGAGCTGAACTCCTAGTGATACCAGCTGACACAGAAATTAATTAAAATATTAAAATAAAAAATGACAAAGATTGAAACCAGAACCATCAATAAACTCAATAAAATCATTGAATCAAAGAAACCAGGTCTTATATCAATTAAAGGTGCCAAAGTAAAAATCGATCCCGTGCAGCAAATAGTTCAGTGTAATGAGCAAAGACACAGCATCACAGATGAAAAGTCAGGAGGAATCCTACCATTAGCAGCTCTTATTCCGATCATTGCAGGCGCTGTAAGTGCCGCAGGTGGTGTAGCTGGAGGTGTAGCAACTGCTGTTAAAGCTGGGAATGATAGAGCGCACCAGCTAGAATTGCAAAAGATTGCAAGAGACAAAGGTATAACAATTAAGGCAGGAGAGGGTCGCCCTGAGGGCTGCCCCGATTTTAATGATCATGATGATTGTGAGCATGAAAATTCTGTAAGCAAGTCTGACATTGTCAAAGCCATCATGACACTGCACAATGCTGGGTTTACAATAATGCGCATGTGAATATGAATGTGAATGTGATGAGGTTTAAAACCCCACTTTATCCAGCTTCATAAACATAACGCTACTTATAGGATGTAGAAACAGTTCAACTTTTCTATCAGGGCGGTCACCCTCAATTTTTTTTTATTTTCGAGAAAAAATGCCAAAAGCCAATCCAGCAAAAGATTTAGTCAACAAATATTTTTCGTCTCATTTACCCTACCCTAAAACCTTACAAGGCGTCTCATTTCAAGACAAAAGTAATTTACTAAGAGAAGCATGCAAACAAAAGTTTAACACCGACCCTGGTCACCTGGGAAGCTATGAAAAACAGTTGGAAATCATCAATCAATTAGAATTCAACCAGTATGCGCCTATAAAAAATCCTGCAAAGGAAAACCAAGAGAGGAGTCGCAACTTAGTTAACAAATATGAAACTCTCACTGGTGAAAAAGCAAAGTACCACAAAATAAGCGGGAACAAGAGAAATTAGAGCAATTAATCCATTTAAAAGAGTCGGAGCTTGCCATTGAAGAGATTAATTTTGCACAGAAGAAGTTTACAGAACATTACATAGAGTACACAATCCCAATAAACGGCACCACCGCAAACATCTACGACTATAAAGACAGCATCCAATCAGTTGTTGATCACACACTCAAAACACGCAAGACCTTTAAACTACAGATATCATTTAAGATTGCGTTTTATATGCCTGCGAAACCCACTGAGCATCTCGAGTATTACATGACAACAAAGGCAAAGCCATTCACCCCTACAGACACACTGGACCCATTCCTTCAAGATGTCACTAAGAAAATTGAAGCGTTTACATCCAGAGGTTCCGGATGGGTCGTAGGAGGGATTCAAAGAGCGACTGTCATGGTCATGAAATATGACCCACTTAAAGCCTCCTCTTATATAGAGCTTCCGCATAAGCTAGCCGGAAAAAAAGCTTGCATAAATGTTAAAAATAAAGACAACTGCTGCGCTCTATGGGCAGTTCTCTCTGCACTTCATCATGATAGTGTCCTTCACCACCCCGAAAGAAC
Source organism: Macrostomum lignano (assembly GCA_002269645.1). Classification (NCBI taxonomy): domain Eukaryota; kingdom Metazoa; phylum Platyhelminthes; family Macrostomidae; genus Macrostomum; species Macrostomum lignano. Next base: position 282,064 of record NIVC01000716.1, read on the forward strand.
CTCAAATTATCAAAATTATTTCAAGGACTATCTCATCGAATGCGAAAAGAAGGGAATCAGGTTTGACAAAGGAGGCTTGGCGATCTCTCAGATCCCAAAGCTAGAAGAAGTGTTTAATAACAAAGTTAGAATAACAGTCTTTGAGTGGAGTGAAAAAACTGAGAAAGTTCAACCGGTCAGATGTAGCAAAGACGTTTTAGATCCTGAGGGGAAAAGGCAGACTGAAGTGGATCTTCTAGTGATTGGTAATTTACTAGAGGAGGCTCACTATGTTTGGATTAAAGATCTTTCAAGACTCATTCACAAGCAGTTGAATAACCATCACGAGGCTGTTGCCATCTGCCGCTTGTGCCTTAAGCATTACAGTGGACCTGAACGCTTTGAAAAGCTAACAGAGCATGAATTATCATGTGAAGATCACCCTACCAACTGCTCTCTTCCTTCAGCTGAAGAGAAGTATCTCCGGTTTAAGAACTATCACAAGATGGAGAAGCTCCCATTTGTTGTATATGCTGATTTCGAATGCTCAATCGTGCCAAAAACTCAAAAACAAACTCCAACTCAAAAACAAACTCAAACTCAAAAACATGTCCCCAATTCAGTAGCATATGCCTTTATTAATACAAAAGGACTTGTTGAGTATAATTATTTCTTTGGAGAGCAGTGTGTGGAGCAGTTTATTGCCAGAACGTTAGAGTTGCAAAGAGTGATTAGCACTCTTCAAACTGTTCCAATAATGATGACTGAGGAGGATGAAAGTAATTTCCTATCAGCAACTCATTGCCACATCTGCAGGAAAAAGTTAACTTGCACTGATATTAAAAACCCCACCGTTAGGGACCACTGCCACTTTACTGGGAAATTTAGAGGTGCAGCGCATAACACCTGTAATCTAAAGCTAAAATCGTCGGAGAAGTTCTTTTCAAAGCTAACAGACTCTGAAATCTCTGACAAAGACTATGAGCACGCGAAGCATGTCTATAATTACTTTAATTGTCAAAACTTCTTTCAGTATCACCTGCTTTACCTCTTCACAGATGTGTTTCTGCTGGCTGATGTGTTTGAAACCTTCAGATACACCTGGTACACAGCATATGGCCTCGATCCAGCACATTATGTGTCTCTGCCTGCCACTAGCTGGGAATCTTTGCTTAAAATGAAATGGGATCAAGATCCAGATTGGTACATTGAACTTCTTACAGACATTGACATGTACAATTTTGTCGAATCGTCAAAGCGAGGGGGATCTCAATTTGCGTTAACAGGTATGCAAAAGCAAACAATCCCTACATTGAATCTTACAATAAGGAGCAGCCCTCAAACTACATTACTTACTTGGAAGCTAATAATCTACGGTTGGGCGATGAGTCAAGATCTTCCAGTTAGAGATTTTCGATGGCTACCCTCATCAGATCTAAAGTGGGACTTTTCATTGGCTGCCATTTATGAGGTTGATGTTTACATTCCACCAGAGCTTCACGACTATTTCTCTGACTTTCCACCCTTCCCAGAGAACATCAAGTGTCCGAAAATAATCGAAACTCCCAATGGAACTTGGCACCTGTCAGGAACAGAAAAAGAACATACAGAGAAATTAACACAGAATCTACACAACAAGACACGTTACAAAATCCATTACAAACTGCTTCAGTATTTTATCTCACTTGGTTGTAGGGTCACCAAAGTTCACAGGGCTCTTACATTTACAGAGGAAGCGTGGATGAAACCCTACATTGATAAGAACATTCAGTTTAGGACCAAAGCAACCAACGACTTTGACAAGAACCTCTTTGAGTTGGCCAACAACTCTGTCTATGGTAAGACTCTTGAGAATGAGCGGAAAAGAACAAACCTGAAACTTGTTACCTCATCAGAGCCTGCTGTTATTCAGGCAAATATGTCAAAGCCAACATTCAAAGAACTCCATATCTTTAATAGCTACTTAGGTGTGATCATATTTTACAAAACCAAGGTGACGCTGCGCAAGCCGATCTATACAGGTGTCACTGTTCTCGACGAATCAAAACGTCTGATGTACCAATTCTTCTATGGCATGAAGCAGCAGTACAAGGATAAAATGAAACTCTTGTACACTGACACAGACAGTTTTATTATGGACATTCAAACAGAAGACATTTATCAGGACATAAACGAGATTGCTGGTGACATAATCACTGAATTCATTGGGTTGAGAGCAAAGTTCTATTTTGTAAAATGTGAGTCGTCAGACCCAATTAAAAATCAAAGGGAATTCCGAAACGTGTGGTTAGGAAGGAAATTAATGAAGCTGAATACAGAGACACCTTGAATTGCAACAAAAAGACATCACATGAGTTCTCAAAGCTACAATCTAAAAACCATATTATTCACACAATTCAACAAAAAAAGATTGGACTGTCAGGTGCAGATAACAAGAGATTCATTTTTGATGACAATATTAACAGTCTACCGTTCGGGCACTGGAGGTTAGGTTTAGGAGGTGCAGATTAGGTTCGGGCACTGGAGATTAGGTTCGGGCACTGGAGGTTAGGTTTAGGAGGTGGAGATTGGGTTTAGGAGGTGTAGGTTAGGTTTAGGTTTAAGAGAAAGTTTAATAAACCTCATAAAAAATGACATAAAAATGACGACAAATAACTTTCTTGAAGATTTGGCTAACGAACTGGAAGTCCCAAACTTTAGAGGAATATTTCTGAGGGACACTGTGCCTGATTTTCCACTGAATGCGGCATCATGAACTTTGACACCACCGATAAGCCAGGATCTCATTGGGTTTGCTGGGTGATTGATCCCGATCGCAAGCACAAGTGTTATTACTTTGATAGCTATGGGACGGCAGTACCAGAAGAGCTAAGAAATTATATGAAGGGAAAAAATAAAAAAAATTATCGCTCAGACTTTATTCTCCAAGGTCTTAGCAGTGATATTTGCGGTGAGTTGTACATGACTGTTTTGTATGCAATGACCAAAACACGAAAGACCTACAAGGAAATTATTCTTGGCTGTGTTTCATAAGGGCTCATTGTGCATTTCTCGCCGTCCTTCTTGCCGAATTTCTTGCCGACTTTCTTTCCACATAATGTTGAAGAACTTTCTCGAGTTCATTTCTCAGCTGACTCATGTCATCAGTACCGACCATGTTCAAGTTCATTCGAATCGTTTGTTCATAAAGATCCTGAATGGTTTTGAACTCATCCTCTGAAATGAACTTATCCTCGATTGCCCTTGAAATGTACCCTATGATTGAAGTGTGCACCCCTTTCTCTTTTACTTGCTTCTCCTGTAGCTGCTTTAGTTTTTTTTCGCCTGTTTCGCGCTAATGCTCCAGTAATTGCTGAAATAAATCCACATGCAGCACCCACAGAGCCGAGCGGGATTGCGATTGGGACTGTGATGGCTGGCAACGTTGAGACAGCCGCAGCAGATCCAGATAGAACAGACACAGATCCTAGAATCATATTGCTGTAGTCGAAAATTTTACAGTGGCTGTCATAGCGCTTAATTTTCTTTGTGTTGTGGAAAATATTTTTTTCAAGATCATCTCGCATTTTTTGAATCTCCACTAGTCGAAACTGCTGAGATTTACAAGTAATGACGGGGTAGAGTTTTTGTTGCGCATATTGAGGTGCACTAGGTGTTGTGGGAGCTGTGGGAGCATTCGGTGCCATTGGGTTTGGTGCTGTCGGTACTTTAGGTTCAGACTGATCGTATAAAGAATTTTGTTGGGCCATTTTTTCCCTAGAAAAAATATAAAAAAATACAAAACTACCCGGTTGAAAGATCTGTTATTTTCTCTTTGGTAATTTCATCTGCACCCCGTCGGAGCAATCCGGCGCACTCTCAAACGTCAGCCGCCCAGCCGCTGCCTGCTGGACACGCGATCCTCCGGCGTCACGAGAGCCGCCCAGACAGCCGGCGGCTGCTTCTGCGGCTCCACCGTCAGCTCGGACTCGATCTGCAGGCATGTCTGTAAAAACAATAGATTCTGCTTCATCAATAGCAATATCACGAAGATTGAGTGTTCTCTCCAGACGATCAAGCCTCCTTATTATTTTACCCCAAGAGCTATACATTCCGTTTAGATAGCTACTGTGTGATACATCGTTTCTCTTTAATGCTTCAAGTTTTTCTTTAATTCTATCATGCAACGCTGTTGACTGGTTCATGAACTCTTCTAAGTTATTGACTTTAACTGTATTGGTTGCGACGTTTTCTTTAATTCTATCATGCAATGCTGTTGACTGGTTCATGAACTCTTCTAAATTATTGACTTTAGCTGTGTTTGTGAAAACTCGTCCTTCAAGAATACGCATCCGTCTATCAGTGGAATTTCCCAGAAGATTAACTGATGATCTCAAGCCGTTGATTAGCGAGACTATCGAAGTTATTTCTGACCTTAGTTCATTAGTTGCGTTTAACAACGGCACATAAAGCTTATCACTTTCAAACTTCTGCCTAGCTACTTTAAGCCTGAGATCTTCCATGCTTATTTGCAACTGGTGCATGGAGCGCTCTAGGGCTTTTAGTCTGTTTTTCAGTTTGATCTCTGGGATCTTTTCGTCGCTGTTGATATATCGCCTGCCAAGGATGGATATTTAAGCTGATGTAAGAGCGCTGTTGCCAGAAATGTATTCACCTGCAAAATTGATAGACATCTTTTAATAGCAAATTTTAAATTACAGTTCTTTTCTCCTTGTTGATCATGACAAACTGATAGGGTTGGTTCCACTTTTCGTAGCAGAGGTTAACGAATTCCTCTTGTGAAATCTCTCTGTTTAAGTTTTTTGTTGGATTTATAAAATAGGCAGGCGCAATGACCTCATTATAAAATCTTTTTAGCCTGTCCTGTGGAATGGTTGGAAACAGGAGAATCAGATTGCAGTTCCCGCGAATTGTTTTTTTCGGGAGCTCGAACCAGTTCTCTGCAATGTAAATTACATTACAATTGTTATGTCGTCCTCTTGTAAAATAGTTTTCTATCTGCTTCTGTGGGCCTGTCATACAATCATCAAAGACGATCAAATGCTTTCTCCCCTTTTCTAGCTCATCTGGATGGGGTAGAAGTTTGGTCTTTGGATCCACCTGTGGATCTCCATAGGTGAACACTTTGATGTTCTGCGATTTTCATTGTCTTTGATGTGCTTTGCATATTCGGCAGCAACAATTTCTGGGTTACTGGGAAGGTTTTGTTGGTTTTTAAAACATTGAATAATGTCCTCTTTGTTCAGTTTGTTTTGCAATCCAGAAATCAGCATTTTATACTCATCTTGATACAGTGTGGGAGAGTAGATGTGCAGAGTGTCATAGTCGATAAAGCCAGGTCTAAGAAGCATGTTAAAGACTCTGAATGTTTTACCTGAACCTGATGAACCAACAACAATGCAGCTGAAGTGACTTGGGATTGACTCGTGATGAGAAAACTTAATCTGATTACGCGTCCAGTGAGGATTGAAGTCGTTTGAAAAGTCCATTTTTTCTATGATGAAAAAAATTAAATAATTTAGATGTGTCATTTCGGGACTTAAATGTGTCATTTCGGGACTTGTCTTGTACCCTTGAAAAGTACCCTTTAGTCAAATTTGAAATCACTTCCTTTTTTAATGCTAGCTCTCATCTTCTCATAGACTGCAGGGTCCACACTGTCTGGATTTGGGGCCAGTGGAGCCAGCGGGGCCGGCGGCTGAATCTCTTGTTTAGGTTTTACAGTGTCCTTTATCTTTTTGGCTGCTGTGGCTACACTGCCAGCCGCTTCGGCAACGTTCTTGATGTTCTCTTTGTTCTCTTCAATGTCCTTAAAAATCTTGGCCCCCTGAGCGATCAAATCGGCAAGGCCATTCCCAGAGCGTTCTTTTCTTGGATAGTGGCCTGCAGGGAAAAGTCCAGATCCACGTTTAATGAGATTAACCTGAGTTGGTTTTTGGACGAAAACTGCGGGTTCCCGTGGTTTCAGCGTTTGACCAAGGCGAGTCTGTGCTGTACAAACTATCCGATGCAGTTGGGCAGCCCGCGAAATTCCTGATGACCGCGGGACGCAACACAGCCTGGGTTTTGGCGAATGGCCGCCTACAGTTTGCTAGCACCAACCAAATCGCTCCATACCATGGTGCTGACATCGACGATGGCGAGGAGGAAGAGGGTGATGCTACACCGGCAACGACCCCGGATGACGATGGACAGCATCCAACGTCTACGCTGAGACGAAGCTCACGCATTAGGCTGCAACCTAACAGATTTGCGCCATAAAATCGCTATGGCATGAACTAGCTAAGATTGACACTAGTTGGCGTGCGTTTACTGTTTACTGACATATTTAAACTGTTTTGTTATGCTTGTCCAATGTTCCCATTTGGAGGGGGACATGAAGTGCATGGCAAATGCACTTAATTATTGTAGCCCATACTCGTACTTTGCGAGTTTCGTCCCCTTTTATTACGTGCTAACTGTAGTAGTCCCCATTCACTTATGTCTATGACCACGACCTTAAAACCCTCGTATTGCCTCCCCCCAAGCGCGTCTTCTCTCTAAGTTTTTCTTCGGCCCAAAGCTTTCGGAATCGCATGACAAATAAAAAGCAATATCAGCCATAAGAGATAATCTGCAACAAGACAAATACATCAGTTACCAGACACAACAATGGCGTTTTATCAGTTTGAACAAAAAGAAATACACAAGATGAAAAATTGAGCAGTTTGGGGGGCGGCACTTAAAGTGTTAGCGTATTTGCGATATGAACTAACAACCATAGATATGTCAGTGCGATACTGTATTGGATATTTATTGAACTTTCTAGAAAGGGATACGCACAGCTATTTGCACCAACAATATTAATCAATATTATGTATCTGACAATTACTATATAAAGTACTAAAAGTATATATACGAGCTATATACTATAAACAACACTCCCACTTAATTGTCAGAAACTTATCATTGGAAGATTTAAGTTAATCGCGGAAGATTACTCAGTAGTCTATGATATTAAAAATGGATGACAATGACATTAATTACTTCAGTTACTCCAGTTACTTCAATTCATATCCATACACTTAATACCAAGCATTGATCGCAGATTTTCAAACTGATGCCTGGGAATTGGCTTTGTCAGAATGTCCGCCTGCATTTCCTTTGTCGGACAGTATTCCAGTTTCACAGTACCAGCTTGAATAGCATCTCGAATAAAATGATAGCGGATGTCAATATGCTTTGTCCGCTTGTGTCGAATCGGATTTTTTGACATTGCAATGGCTCCTTGATTGTCTTCTTTAATTACAGTTGACCCAGTGACATTGGCACCCAAATCACTTACAAGTCGACGAAGCCATATTGCCTCCTGTGTCGCAGAGGCAAGGGCCATGTACTTAGCTTCTGTCGTTGACAACGCCACCGTGGTTTGCTTTTGACTTAACCATGTTACTGCTCCACCGGCCATAATGAAGACACTTCCAGTGACTGAGCGTCTGCTATCCAAGTCCGACGCCCAATCAGCGTCTGAGTAGCCAATGATCTCGTTACTTCCAGACTTCTCATATTTCAGAACGACGTCCGATGAGCCTTTCAGCTATCGAAGAATTCTCTTGGCAGCGGTGAGATGAGCCTCAGTTGGTTTGGAATTGAATTTCGATACTGATCCCACTGCTTGAGCAATGTCTGGCCGTGTAGCGATCGCTGCGTACAATAGGCTGCCTACAATTGATTGATAGGCCTTTGGATCCACGAATTTGCTGTAGCCATCGTTTTCAACGAGCTTGACGCTTGAATCCATTGGGGTTGTGGCTGGGTTTGCTTCCAACATTTTAAACTTCTTCAGTAGTTGCATAATGTATTGCTTCTGATGAAGTTGAAGAAATCGTCTCTCTGAGTCAATCACTATTGTCACTCCTAAACAGTAATGAAGCTCTCCCATATCTTTCATCTTGAATCGTCGAGTGAATTCCTCCTTGATACTCTGCATTTCATCCATAGTATCAGTAGCCATCACCAAGTCGTCAACATAAACCGCAATGATTGACATGTTTCCAAGTTTGCGAGTGAACACACATGGGTCTGCTCCACTTTCCTTGAATCCAATCGAGATTAGATAATCACAGAGGGCCTTGTTCCAACACCGGGGTGATTGCTTTAGACCATATAGCGATCTTTTCAGCTTGCAGACTAAATTCTCTTTGTCGCATTTAACGTATCCGGGTGGTTGATCCATGAAGTTTTCTTCTGTTAAATGTCCGTTTAGAAATGCAGTGACCACATTCATTTGATGAATGTGCATTTCTCGTTGAGTTGCGAATGCCAGTATAGTACGGATTGATGAGAATCTTACCACAGGAGAAAACGTCTCGTCATAATCCACTCCAGGTTGTTGAGAATACCCTTTGGCAACCAGGCGTCCTTTGAATCGTTCAATGTTTCCGCAGCTGGCATGCTTCACTTTGAATACCCACTTGCAGCCAACAGTCTTTCGTCCTTCTGGAAGAGAAACTAATTCCCACGTTTCATTTTCTATCAGAGAGTTGTATTCCGAGTCTGTTGCTTTTTCCATTCCTTCGCATTGTCACAACTCCAAGCCTCGTCAATCGGTCTGGGTTCCAAAATCTCCATGGCTCGAAAAGCACGATGTTGTGGCTCTGTTGTACTTAGGCTAGCTACTTCGAAGTTCTCATTGTATTGAAAACGCTCTGGGGTTTTCCTTTGTCGCGTGGTCTTTGGCAGAATTTGTTGGATTTCAGTTTCAATTTCTTCATTCGGAGTTGTTCGGCTGTTGTGCTCGTCGAGGTTCACTTCCATATGTGAATTTATCTTTTCATTGTTCTGCTGGAAATCATTCAACTTTCCGAAGTCTCCCTCATTGAAGATGACATCGTAACGAACAACTGTTTTCCTAGTTCTTTCGTCAAACAATCTGTAGCCCTTTTGATTGTCACTGTAGCCAACGAACCTAAGCTTGGTAGTCTTCTTATCAAGTTTTTGTCTCTCTACTGTAGGAATTTGAGCATAAGCTACACAGCTAAACGTTCGAAGGTGTGAGATGTTTGGCTTTCGTCCACACCATCTTTCGTAGGGTGTCATCATTGGCGCTACCGAGTTCGTCGTCCAAACTTGTCCAAAGTTCCTCTTTGTCATAGTATTTGTCAATGTCTTTTTCGAAAATAGGTGGCATTTTTACTTGAAATAAATTATTTTTTGTTGAACCGCGAAAGCAGAAGCTCTCTCGCCCTCTTATCGATGTATTTTCTCTCAAGCATTTTATCCAGGATGTTGACAAATTCTTTTCTATTCTCGTCTTTCATTCCGGTCTTTGCCGCTCCTAGAAGAACCGTTACTCGCTTGTAGATTTCAGCTATTCCTTTTCCAGATTTGGGCGGTTGGTTTTGGGGTTGTGGAGTTGGTTGGGTTTGAAGCTGTTGGGGAGGTGATGCATAAGACTGCTCGCTTTCAGAGATGGAACTGTCATGCGGTGCCTGTCTTTGTTGAGGTGTGAAAACTCTTTGATTGATTCTATTCATTCGATCTGGAGAGTGTTGTTCTAAGCGTTGCCAGGCATCTGGGTGATCATTTTTATATTTAGCTACTTGAGTCGGATCTGCATTTTCCAGTTGCCTGAGTACTTCTGTAAAATGTTGTTGCTGTGGTTGTTGTTGTTGCTGTTGTTGTTGTTGTTGTTCTAGATATTTCATCTGATCAATGACTTCCACCTGATCTGGCAAACCGAACCATACTTTGATGTGCTTGTACTTTTTGAATCTAGTCAGGTTGACACCGCTATCGTACATGTGTTTCAGAACTTCTGGGACCTTTAGTATTTCTATATCTCTAGCAAGAGCAAATGTCACTAGATCTTTGTAGTTCTTTAGCTGCTTGTCCGAGATTCTCTCTTGGTTCTTGGTCATAAAATTCAGTAAGGTTTCTGTGACAGGAATTCTCTTAGTGTCTGAGCCTTTGAAAACAGAAATATTTTCCTTATTTGTGTCGATATAATATTCCACTGGTTCATTATAAATGTTTTTTCTCCACACACTTATTCCAAATACATATTTCCCATCATATTCTACACGCTCTACTGGTCCAAAAATGTTATCTGTCACTTTTAGTTGTGATTGATGTGGTTGTGGTTGTTGTGGTTGCGGCTGTATCTGTGGTTGCGGCTGTATCTGTGGTTGCGGTTGTATCTGTGGTGCTTCTGGAATTTTGCCCAAAGCCTTTTGCACCTGGGTTTCCTGTATGTCGTCGATAGTTTCTTTGACCTGATCAATATTTTTCTTAGCTTCTCCATACCCGGGTTTATGAAACTCTGTGGCTGCTTGGACAAACGCATTGTAGGATTGTTGCTCCTTATTTATTAGCCCGGTAACTCGTTTCTCTGCTTGTGCTAGCTTCTCCAATTCAGATATCTGCTGTGTACTTTTTCGTTTCATTTCTTATTTTATTTTATTTTTAGTTAAAAATGAACGACCCACTGACACCAGTTTTCTACAAAATTAACAAGCCTATTTTGAGTGATGATAGCACAATCAAAGCGACTCAGGTAAGAGTTCCCAGTCAGGAAAATCAGAATGAAACTAATTTGGGTCCAGGTCAAACGCTGACTTTCACATACAACGGATGTTCGTCTTTGGTCAGTGTCCACAGTCTAAGGAGTGGCTTCTATATGACGTTTCAATTCAAAACTAAAGGGGGCGCAGACGCCGCTCATGCTAATGATGACCTACACAATGCGGATGTCGCACTAACCAGTAATTTCTGGGCTTATATGTTCAAAGAATTTAATGTGTCCAATGGAAGTACAGAGTTGGAAAGAATAGCAAACTTTGGTGTGGTCTATGATACCCAGTGCTTGATTGAGAACCCGGATTTTATTCAGATGGGGAGCGGTGCTGGATTCATCCCCAATGAACAGACAGGAGATGAGAATGACCCTGGTTACAAAAAGAGAAAGGAGAGATACAACTATGCACTTGTTGGTGAGAACGATGCTGCTAAGAATCCGCTGTTTAGGTCTGTAGATATTTTTGGACCTTTGAGGTTTATGAGTGGTTTCTGTAATAGTTTCAATCGGTTGACAAGCAACTTTAGCTACACATTTAGACTGACTAGAGATGACTGCACTCAAAGCTGAATACTTGAAGGCGATTGAGAAAGACATTGATGTTGCTTATACAACTTATATGTGCAGAGATGAGCGGAATGACGCAAGACACAATATTTGCATTAAAGAAGGCTCCTGTAGCAATCCAAGGTACATTATTGTCACTATGAGGAATACAACTAATGTAGGTAGATATCTACATGGAAACATTCGATCGATTCAACATGAGATCAGTGACAATTTATACCCTGCATTGCCACAAAATGGGAATTTCTCGGAGAACAAGATTTGTAAGTTTTACAATGAACTGTCGGACCTGGCTGTCAAAGAGAATAACGGTATTGTTTTGACAACCTTGCAGTATAAAAAACTATATCCAATATTTGGTGTTGATGTGACTGCTAGACAAATGCCTACAGACAATAGCCCTGTTAACATTGTGACTAATATCGAGCGGAAAGAATTTGGTGCCGCAACGGCTGTTGATCTGTTTATTATCTATGCATTTGAGAGGAAAATCAAGGTCAATATGATCAATAACTCGTCTAGTAAAGTTTGAATAATTTTTTTTCAATAAAAAAATGGAAGCCATAGCCGAAAGACTAAACAACATTGTTTCACACTCTAAGGAGAGCATTCCAATCACTGTAGCGGGGCGCATTACTGAGTCAAACGGAATCTTCATTCAAAAATTGGAGCAACCACTTCGTTTGGATCCCGAGGCGAATTACCACGTCTATCTCAATGATTTCACTGGGTGGTCAAATGTTCCCAACGTGACAGCGGAAAATAACAAGTTTTATTACAAATGGAAGCGTACTACAACAGAGGTTGTGATATTTCCTGTCAGCACACAGAGCGTGGATACTTATAATTACTTATTGGAGAACGTCTTCACTAAACGAAAGCATTTTGAGATACCGGATGCAAGCAAACCAGAAAATAAACTGTTCCCTGTTAGATTAACTTATGATCTAACTGTCATGAGAGTTGTCTTGTAAGTTCATAAGGACGCAGAGGTAGAGTTTAAAGATGGCACTTGGTATCGCGAGTTGGGATTTGAAAAGAGAGTTTATGGTGGCGCCACAGACCAAAGCCCGCCGCAGGCGCCTGGCACTGTTGCTGTGTCCCGGCTAATATCCGGTATGTACTTGGCGCCAAATATCGCTGACATTGTCAAAGGTTTGAATATATTAATTCGCAGCAATCTGAGCCATGATTGGATATTCAAGGGCAAACGAACCAACATACTTTTAACATTTCAAACTCTGTTGCTGGTGGCAAAATGCTTGTGCAAAAGCCAAACCCTGTGAAAAGAGTGATTCTGAGTAATAGAGAGATACATGAAATCGTTCTGCAGTTTGAAACAGAGGATGGAGTTGGTGTCGATTTTAACGGGGAAGAGTTTGTGCTAACAATTGTTATAGAGAGAATGTGAGTCGTCCTCAGACTTGTAAAATTACGATATAAGCCACCAGGTACAACCTTGTAGTTGGCTACTACAACTGCCTTATAACTTCAGCAAAGTTATAATAGCTGTCAAAATCGTTAATGACTACTCGATTTTTTTCAAACCAGTGAGATTTAAGTGCTTGATTAATATTAGGGACATTGATATCAACGTCGGGCCAATATTTTCTCATGTACTCGCTGCATTCAAGTTTGCATTGGTACTTACTCTTGTAATTAGGCTCGTGCGCTTTGTAATAAGAACCCGGAGGGACAACTGGAAACATTTTTATTGAGAATTTAATTTTTTTCAAAGGGTGAGGACCCTGCGCTGATGATTTAAAGTCTTAGGGATCTGGTTTCACGTTGCAAATTGAATGTGGGGAGAAGAATGCAGATTGATTTCTGATTGTTTCGAAGATGCTATGGGTGGATGTCAGTGTCAGTGAGCATAACAGGTGTTAGTGGACAATATGGATATAGGGATAATATGGATGGATTTAATAGGATTATGTTCGAAGTTTTCGGAGCAAGTGCGACCCCCCCCTTTTTTCTGATTCTGTCAGGGATAATACCGGCTTGTAGGGCTTGTAGGGATTGTACCGGCGAGCAGGAAGACGAAGTCTAAATTGGCGACGACAGAGTATAAATGTGCGTACATGTACTACAGATAAAAAATTTCTCCACTTTAAAGCACTTTCGGCCCCATAATGATTCTCACAATGAAGAAGGAATACGCAAAAGTCAGTAAGTATTACGCTCGTATGCAGAAGCATATGCACTCGTACAACGGATCTTATCTCTGCCATTTGAAATCGACTTTTATTAGTCGATATTTACACGACAACCAATGCAACAGATACTTGTAGTAATGAAAAGAGTTCCAGAATTTAAACTTTCTAAAGGACATTCAGACTTTCTTGGCTGCGAACTCCTTCGTTGCCCAAAAGACGTCCCACGGCCAAGACTTGAAGTCCTCACCCAGCTGCACCAATCGGGTGCCGACCAGGTTGTGCGGCAGCAGGCCGAGCGACTTGTAGAACTCGATGATGCCGGGAGCTATATCCGAGTGGAGTACTTTCGTGCCCTCCCACTCCATCATGATCACGGACACTTTGAAGCGTTTGAAGACTTCGGCCCCGGTGGCTTTTACCAGCCACTCGTGAGATTCCATGTCGACCTTCACTACGAGCTCGCTGACGCCGGAGAAGCAGCCGTCTGCGACGACGATCTCGTCAAGGGAAGCCGTTCGCACGTCGATAAAATCAGATATCCTCGTGTCGCCTTTGTTCATGGGCCCGCCACCTCCGGTGTTGCAGGTGCTGGGCAGGGCGATGTTCATCTTGTCGTTGCTCTTCAGACCAAGGGCGTTCCAGTACACCCGCACTCGTTCTTGAAAGCCGTTCGCCGTCACCGAGGCGAAGAGGCGGATGGAGTTCTGCAGAATCAAAAACGCAGCAGTGAGGAGGCTGCCTGAAGGGAGCGCGTGCACTCTTGAGTTCGATATGCCTATGCTTTACGATATGCGATATGCGATACGATATACGATATGCTTATACGCCTATGCTTTTATTCTTATACGCCTCGTGTACCAAAATCTGACCTTGTCCGAGGGGTTTTTTGAGTGCACTTAAAACTCAGAATTTTGCTAATATAAAACTAATAAAAAGCTGAACTATAACAGTCAACAGCGGATGATTTTAATAAGCTTCATATTAAAAAGTACAAATTGTCCTCTAAACTTGCCCCCCTGGTTTACCTGGTAGAAGGCGTCGATCGCCACAACCTGGCGTCCCATCTGCGCAGCGTGCAGGCTGTAAGCTCCCAGCTGGCTGCCGACGTCGAGCAGCCCTGCGCCCGGCAGCAGCTCCAGCGCGCTGCGAATGAAATTCGTCTGCTCCGACTCCCACACGTTATTGCTGATGATGGCCTGTGAGATTAAGTCCCAGGAAGGGTGAACCATCATGGTGATGTAGCCAGTGGGGTGTCTCAGACGGGCCGTCTTGAACTCGCTCTGGTCCAGGTGGGCGATTGTGGCAATGCGACAGATGGCGGGGTTCGGATTCGGAGCGCAGATCTTGCCTAGCTGTAGTATTTGTAGCATCAGTGGGTCATGCAGTCATCGCCTGTACTGTAGTGCAGCAAAAAGGCATGAAAAAGGTACTCACCATTTCCTGCGTAAATGTCACTCTGAAACATTTCTTAGATGAGTAAGGTTGCTTAAAGCCTGATTTACGACTGTAGATATATGCTCCCAGGAGAGCAATAGCTGTCAGGGCGACAAAGATAACTCGCCATAGCGTCTGTTGGTTTTTCAGCATCTAAAAAGTTGAGTGTTAGTTTTATTTTTATTTTTTCATGTCAGCTAAAAAACTATCAGCAAAATATAACACAGACAGACAGACAGACAGACAGACAGACAGACAGACAGACAGACAGACAGACAGACAGACAGACAGACAGACAGACAGACAGACAGACAGACAGACAGACAGACAGACAGACAGACAGACAGACAGACAGACAGACAGACAGACAGACAGACAGACAGACAGACAGACAGACAGACAGAGAGAGAGACAAAAGCAACATGTCACACTTCAAATTTCTTTTTAAAATAATCTCATCTTGATGCAGTTACAGGTGTTGCAACTGAAGTCAGAGCCCTCACAGAGTAAGTGCAAAAACGCTAAGTAAGCAAACAAGAATGGGCAGACGGGTAGACTTCTTGATTTTAACTTACTCTTAATTTTTGCAGCATATTTCACCTTTTGCTATCTAAGGTGTAGCAAGATGGATTTGCAGGTTCTTAGGATTGTTTTTACGGTCTCAGCAGCTTCTACCGGTAGTAGTGCCAGCCATCTTATTCACGATTCTATAATCAAACTGGCTCACATCTCTGCCCCGATTTTTTCACTGTAGCAGTTTTCATTCTTTTGTGCTGGCTGTGAATTTTCTTCTCTCCCCCACCCGTAATTTCGTTGAAATCCTTTCGTAAGGGCTTGAATATTGCTCACTGAATGTAAAACTAAGATGCTGTGCAAACTGCGTATGGTACCCTCTGACACGTACATATACTAAATAATTGCTTTGCTCATGAATCAGCACATTTTCAGCAGCTTTTCTACCCAACCCCACCCAGTAGCTTAATACCGTGCTAAGATTCAATTGTGCTTCAATTTACAAGGGCCTGCAAGTCTGCAAGTAGAGTTCGAAGTTTTTAGAGAACGAGCAACCAACACGAAGAATTGTGTGTGGTTAAAAAGAATTTTTCAAAAACGGAGCTCAGCGTCCTAAGGCAATGAGAATGAATTTGGATTTCATATGCGTTTGGTTTTGCTCAGGTCGGAGCAGTAGCTCGTAATGCATATTGCCAAAATATAATAAAACAAACCAGTGCCGCCATACAATTACGCTCAACTACCTATGCTAGGATAATTCTCTATTAAAGCGTATCCACTCTGCGAATATAATTTTTAAATTTGTTCGCTCCCGAGTGGAAAAATATAGAAAATATGTAACATTAAATTATAATAAATTAACACTGAACTATGTCGGCCTATCTGTCTCAGTGTCTGTCTGTAAGATGTCTCAGACAGACAGATAGACAGACAGACAGACACTAAGTCACATAGACAGACACTAAGACAGAAAGAGAGACAGCAGATAGACTATCATGTGTCGAGATTAAGATGACAAGCGATGCGAAGTTATCGTTTGTATTTGACGGTATAATCAGGAATCTTGAGCGCGTAGCTCTAGGCGGGGTCTTGAGGGGGAGAAGGGCTGAAACCGAGAGGGAGCTCTGCGAAAGAAAGAGTATACTGCCATAGACTAACGAAACAGCAACAAAACGAAAGTTGAGCGAAGCTTAAGTCACATAGACAGAAAACAATTTAACCTACAGAAAGTGCATTTCTCGCCTCTTTCGCAGTCTCATCCTTTTCCCGAGGAACAACAACTTCTATGGTAATGTATCGGTTGTAGGAGGACTGAGAACCATTTCTCAGTCCCCAAACGAGGCCTGAGAAATAGTTCTCAGTCCTGCTATAAACAGTTGTATTTAACAAATGTAAACCAACAACAGGAAGTTCAAATAGTAAGATTTAGAAGCGTCTTGTAAGCACTCACTCGAAAACGATTTCAACGGTGTTGGTGTTACCATTGATGTTAAGCCTCATTTTCTTTGCAGGATTAGCAGTCACTACGTTACTTTGTTCCATAGCTTCAACAGAGCGTTCAGGCTCGGTGTCAATAGACAGACTTGATGACTGACCACCAGATTGAAGAGCATGCGATACTTTAACATGGTCTTGTACGTCAAACTGAATATAGCGCTCAATAGCTGTCGAAGAGTGTCCTGTAACACGAGCGATGTCCTCTCTAGCAAAGCCAGCACGGTGTAGAGTACTTGCGCAAGTCTTTCGTAGAGACTGATTAGTGTACCTTTCAGTCACTCCAGTTAGGGGAGCCGTTAATTCACGAACAATACCGTCCAAGCTGTGCCGGCCGACGGGTGCGTTTTGGTACCACCTGCCTTGCTGGATGCTGGCATCGCTACGCATCCAAGCCAGGAACAAATTCTGAACCGTACAGTTTTCCGGTCTTTTGTCCACATACAGCTTGTAGATGCAGGGTAGACATCTATCATGATCAGCAGTATGAGATGCTTTAACGGTTTTCAATGGAACAAAACGTCGCTTTATGCCAGCGTTGTTGGTCTTCGTGGCTCTGTTCTCACAGTAAACTAGAAGTTCTTGACCGTCTTCATGCTGCAACTGGATCTCACAGCTATATCTCAGACCATGCAGCTCCGTGCCTCCCACGCAAAGCGAACTGCTTGCCAAGGTAGAACACAAGCGTAAACAGCAGTAATTTCGGCGACGTTGATGCAAGACGTCCTTTCTGCCACAACTCCTCCTCCAGAGTTGCGGGAATTGGGCTAGACGCATTTGTCCCCGGAACTAGGCCCTCTCTAGTAGCTTCTTTCATGGCAGCATCCAATGCCATTCTTGCATCCCTGCACGCAGCGTCCTTCCAGAGATTCAGTTCTTTCTTGAGCGTGTACTGCAGATAGTGTTGCATCATGGAAAATATGTCCCTAAGGGTCGTAGCATTGTATTTAGTGCCATCGACTTTTCGCACCTCGAGAATGAACATCTTTAATAGATAGTTCCAATCGCAAGCGTTCCATTCATGACGCTCCTTCAACACGAGAAGGCCAGTTGTATCACCATGTAGAATTCAATTGTGTCGCTGCTCAAACCACTGGTCAAAAATTCTTACAGCCCATAGTTCCTTCCTTCGCGTATTTGGTGGGATAGCAGCGTCCAGCTTCCCTTGTATTTCGTCAGTCGAGAGCGTAGCGAATCGATCACTACCAGCAGCAGGATTCGTTGCAGCGGATTCTTTACTTTCAAAATATCGTAGCACTAGATCTAAGTCGTCTTCCATGGTTCTATTATATATGCAAATGGATGGACTGCTCAGTGCTCCATCTAGGTAGACGATTTATAACACTTTAGCCAGTCAGTCACATAGCTTGTGCCATAGACTAACTGTACTGGATATTGATGCGTATTTTGCTTTCAGTAGGTTAAATATTTTCTCCTCCTTTTTCCAAATATGTCTATGGAAAAGAAAGTCCTCGGATGATATTCTCAAGGCTAATAACATTAACACTCAAAAATAGTGCAGTAGAAACATTGCTATGCGCTTTCGTCTATGGCATTAGTTGGCGCCGGAAGGAGTCGAGGAGGGGGGAGAGTGAGAATGGGGGTGTGAGGGCGAAGCCCCCCACTTTCTACTATGAAATGTAAATATATTTTAGTCTATGGCCCACATCGACATTAATATGCACTGTAGTTTTTTGACCCCATAAAGAGGGAGACAGAAGGTTTAAGAGAGCTGAGTAGATAGACAGAAGATTTGATTGCTTGCATCTTTCATTTACGCAAACGAAATCGCCATGGCTGACGCAGAGCCAACTACAGTGGCAGAAGTTCTGCCTCCTCTATTTAACTACGGAGCTATGCCGAATGGTGAGATTTCAGGAGTAACATCCGGCGAGTTCGACTTGATTTGCACGTCATTCGATCATGCCCAAGGTCATTAGACAGTCGAGATGCAGCGAACCGCTATAGATTCTCCGAGAAAAGCTGCTAGAGGCTTTCGCTATCTTCTTGAGTTTATGAAGAACGTCAGTGAGAAAGCAGGCGGCCTTACTAAGGTGTACACCGACCGCTGCATATGGTAAGTAGTTTGACCTGTACTTTTGCCCACCAGTAGAATGCATGAGGGGGCTTCTGGGACAAAAATTTTCACCTCCTCCATAATCCCATTAAATCCATCCATATTATCCCTGACAGAATCAGAAAAAAGGGGGGGTCGCACCTGCTCACAAAACCTCCTCCATAATCCCATTAAATCCATCCATATTATCCCCGACAGAATCGTGAAATAAAGGGGAGGGGTCGCACTTGCTCCGAAAACTTCGAACATAATCCTATTAAATCCATCCATTATTATCCCTGACAGAATCAGAGCATAACAGGTGTCCACTAACACCTGCAATGCTCATTGACACCGACATCCACCCATAGCATCTTCGAAACAATCAGAAAATAATCTGCATTCTTCTCCCCACATTCAATTCGCAACGCGAAACCAGATCCCTAAGACTTAAAATTATCAGCGCAGGGTCCTTACCCTTTGAAAAAAATTAATTTCTCAATAAAAATGTTTCCAGTTGTCTCTCCAGGTTCTTATTATACTCAGCCTCATCCATTGTACAAATCCAAGTACCGATGCAAACTAGAATGCAGCGAATACATGAGAAAATATTGGCCCGGCATTGATATCAATGTCCCTAATATTAATCTAGCTTTCCAAAGACACTGGTTTCATAAGTATGGAGTAGTCATTAACGATTACGACAGCTACTATAACTTTGCAGAAATCATTAGGCAATTGTGATTTCTTACATTCTCTCAATGATTAACGTCAATACAAACTCTTCACCGTTGAAATCAACACCCATCCCATCTTCAGTCTCAAACTGTAGCACAATCTCGTGAATCTCCTTATTACTCAATACAACTCTTTTCACTGGATTTGGTTTCTCTACCACCATCTGTCCTCCAGCTACAGAGTTGGAGATGTTGTACAAAATATTAGTTCGCTTTCCCTTAAATACCCAATCAAGACTAAGATTACTTCTGATTAGAATATTTAAACCCTTTACAATGTCTGCAATATTGGGTGCTAAGAACAAACCGCTTACATTTTCCCGGGCCATTTTAACGGTCCCCGATGCTTGAGTGGCGGTCCGCGCCGCGGATTCTGTCTTATAAACTTTCGTCTCGAATCCCAGTTCCCTATACCAAGTGTCATCTTTAAACTCAACCTCCGCATCTTTGTGAACTTGCATGACCACTCTCATTACAGTGAGATCATAGGTTAGTTTGACAGGGAACAGTTTTTTACCTGGCTTACTCGCATCAGGTGTCTCAAAATGGCCTCTCTTAGTAAAGACATTTTCTAGAAAGTTATTGTAGGTATCTACACTTTGCGTGCTCACATGGAATACCACAGGGTCTGCTGCTGCACCTTTCCATTTGTAATAAAACTTATTATTTGCTGCCATCACATTGGGAACGTTTGACCAACCAGTGAAGTCGTTAAGATAGACATGGTAATTAGCACCTGGATCCAGGCGAATCGCCTGCTCTAATTTTTCAACAAACATCCCGTTTGAGCCATTAATTCGCCCAGTTATTGTAATAGGAATGCTCTCCTTAGAGTGAGAAACAATATTATTTAGTCTTTCAGCAATCGCTTCCATTTTTTTTTCACATAAAAAATTATTTAAACTTTACTGGATGAATTGTTGATCATGTTAAGCTTCACCTTCCTCTCAAATGCATAGATAATGTACAAGTCCACAGGTGTTGCGGCAGTCCTCTCAATGTTAGTCACGATATTCACAGGGCTGTTATCAGTAGGCATTTGTCTGGCAGACACATCAGCGCCAAACATCGGATATAGAGTTCTATATTGAAGAGCAGTGATAGCAATTCCATTGTTCTCTTTCACAGCCAAGTCGACCAACTCGTTGTAAAATTTGCTAATCTTGTTCTGACTGAAATCTCCATTTTGTGGCAGTGCAGGGTAAAGATTATCACTGATTTCATGCTGAATGGACCGCACGTCTCCATGCATGTAGCGTATGATGCTATTTGGGTTTCTCATGTTAATAATAATATACCTTGGATTGCTGCATGATCCCTCTTTAATGCAGATGTTTGTTCTAGTTTCGTTTCGCTCATCTCGACACATGTAGTCCGTGTATGCAACATCAATGTCCTTCTCTATTGCCTTGAGATAATCAGCTTTTAGTGCAGTCTTTGGCTCAATGACTTCCAAATACAGCTCGATTCCGGTTAGCTTCACAGCCATCCCAGTGTGGTCCGCCCCAGTCCACAACACTCTACTGCGATCATCTCTAGTCAGTCTAAATGTGTAGCTAAAGTTGCTAGTCAGTCGATTAAATGTATTACAGAATCCACTCATGAATCTCAGTGGTACAAATACATCAACAGACCGATACTGCGGGTTCTTAGCAGCATCATCAGCACCTTGCAATGCATAGTTGTATCTCTTCTTCCTCTTTTTTTAGCCACTGTCATTGATATCTCCTTCTTTTTCGTCTGCAATAAAACCCGCACCACTTCCCAATTGAATAAAATCAGGATTCTCGATCAAACAATGAGCGTCATAGACAATTCCATAGTTGGCGATTCGCTCCAACTCTGTGCTCCTATTCGATACACTAAACTCCTTGAACATGTACGCCCAAAAGTTACTAATCAGAGCCACATCCGCATCATGCTTGTCAACGTTAGCACGAGCCGCATCCGCACCACCTTTTGTCTTGAATTGAAATGTCATATGGAAGCCGCTCTTAAGACTGTGCACACTAACCAGAGACGAACATCCATTGTATGTAAATGTCAGTGTTTGACCTGGACCCAAATTAGTTTCATTCTGGTTCTCGTGACTCGGAACTCTAACTTGTGTCGCTTTGATTGTGCTATCATCACTCAAAATAGGCTTGTTAATTTTGTAGAAAACTGGTGTCAGTGGGTCGTTCATTTTTTAACTAAAAATAAAATAAAATAAGAAATGAAGCGGAAAAGTTTATATCATATCTCTGAACTAGAAAAGCTGGCGCAAGCAGAGAAACGAGTTACCGGACTAATCAACAAAGAACAACAATCTTACAATGAATTCGTCCAAGCAGCCACCGAATTTCACAAACCTGGATACACAGAAGCGAAGAAAAACATCGACACTGTGAAGGAAACAATTGATGATATTCAAGAGAGCCAGTTGCAAAACACATTGGGTAAAATCCCATCTTCACCGGAACAACCACAGGCTCAGCAACCAGGACAACCAGTGCAGATGAATGTGACGGATAACTTTTTTGGCCCCGTAATGGTTGATGGAAAATATTTTTTTGGAATTAGCGCCTGGCGAAAAGAAATTACCAAGGAACCGGTGGATTACAACATTGAAGTGACAAAGGAAAATATTTCAATCAATAAAGGTGCAGAAACTAAAAGAATCCCCTACACTAAAACTTTACTTGATTACATGACTAAAAATCTAGAGAAAACGTCTGAAAAGCAGCTAAAAAATTACAAAGATCTTGTTACCTTCGCTTTAGAGAGGGACATAGACATTCTCAAGAACAACGGTGTTTTGAAAGTTTTACATGAAAACAGGAATGACTTGAACAGGTTTAGAAAATACAAATACTTTAAACAATGGTTTGGTTTGCCAGATCAAGAAGAGGTCATAAGACAACAACAACAACAACCACAACAACAGCAGCAACCACAGCAACCACCACCTCCACAGCAACAAAAAACCCAGGTTGAACAAGTACTTGATACACTTGACGCCGCAGAACCGATTGTTGTTTCGCAGTACAAAGATACAAACCCTGATACTTGGCGACAATTAGAGCGGCTCTCCCCAGAACGAATGAAGCGAATCAATGACAGAGTATTCACACCTCAACAAAGACAAGCGCCACATGACAGTCCCTCCTCTGACCAATCATTCGAATCACCTCCAAGCTCTTCCGGAAAAGGCATGCCTGAATTCTACAAGCGGTTAGCTGTTCTTCTAGGAGCGGCAAAGACCGGAATGAAAGACGAGAATAGAAAAGAATTTGTCAACATCCTCAATGAAATGCTTGAGAGAAAATATATCGATAAAAGAGCAAGAGAACTTTTGCTTTCACGGTTTAACAAAAAATAAATTTCTATTTAAAAAGATGCCAATTATTTTCGAAAAAGACATTGACAAATACTACGAGAAAGAGGAACTTAATCTCATTAAACGCGGATCTGGACTTTTCCCTGCAGGCCACTATCCAAGAAAAGAACGCTCTGGGAATGGCCTTGCCGATTTGATCGCTCAGGGGGCTAAGATTTTTAAGGTCATTGGAGAGAACAAAGAGAACATCAAGAACGTTGCCGAAGCGGCTGGCAGTGTAGCCACAGCAGCCAAAAAGATAAAGGATACGGTTAATGAAACCCGGAAATCAATACCAGATATTCAACCCCTTGCACCGAGTGCAGATAGTGTCGATCCAGCCATCTACGCAAAGATGAGAGCTGAATATAAGAAAGGAGGCGGTTTTAAATTTGACTAATTTGGTGCACCCTGACGGTAAAAGAGGTGTGAGGGTGTAGGACTAGTCGGATGTAGGACTAGTAGAAAAAAAAGACACACACAACCCGAAAAAAAGACACACATATCCCGTAAAGAGACACACACATACACATCCCGAAAAAAGACACACGCGTCTTAAATACACAATTTTAAAAAGAAAAAGCTTTTTACATAAAAAATGGACTTCACAAACGACTTTCATCCCCACTGGACACGCAATCAGATAAAATTTGCTCACAACGAGATAATTCCAGGGCACTTCCGATGCATTGTTGTTGGCTCATTTGGGTCAGGGAAAACCTTCAGAGTTTTTAACATGCTCCTCAGACCTGGATTCCTCGATTATGACACACTACATATCTATTCACCCACTCTGTATCAAGATGAGTATAAAATGCTAGTAGCGGGCCTACAGAACAAACTCAACAAGGAAGATATTATTCAATGTTTTAGACATCAAAAAGACCTCAACAGCAACCCGGAAGTTGTAGCCACTGAATACGCAAAGCACATCCCAGACAATGAAAAATGGCAAAACATTAAAGTTTTCACTTATGGAGATCCACAGATAGATCCTAAAACTAAACTCTTACCTCAACCTGATGAACTAGAAAAGGGGAGAAAGCACCTGATTGTCTTCGATGACTGCATGACAGGTCCCCAGAAACAGATAGAAAATTATTTCACCCGGGGTAGACATAATAATTGCAATGTTATTTACATTGCCCAAAACTGTTTTGAACTGCCAAATAAAACAATTAGAGGTAACTGTAATTTGATTCTCCTTTTCCCAACCATACCACAGGATCGCCTGAAACGATTTTATAATGAGGTAATTGCCCCAGCTCACATTACATATCCAGCTAAGAACTCTAACAGAACAATATCACAGGAGGAATTTGTTAACATATGCTATGAAAAGTGGAACCAACCCTATCAGTTTGTCATGATTAATAAGGAGAAAAGAATTTTAATTTAATTTTTTATTTAAAAAATGTCAGTAAATTTTGCAGGTGAATCAACTACAGGCAACAGCACTCTCACAACTTCCTTCCTTGATAAGCGCTACATTAACACTGATGAAGAGATCCCAGAGATCAAACTGAATAAAAACAGACTGAAACAATTAGAGCGCTCCATGCACCAGTTGCAAATAAGCATGGAAGATCTCAGGCTTAAAGTAGCTAGGCAGAAGTTTGAAAGTGATAAGCTTTATGTGCCGTTGTTAAACGCAACTAATGAACTAAGGTCAGAAATAACTTCGATAGTCTCGCTAATCAACGGCTTGAGATCATCAGTTAATCTTCTGGGAAATTCCACTGATAGACGGATGCGTATTCTTGAAGGAGGAGTTTTCACAAACACAGCTAAAGTCAATAATTTAGAAGAGTTCATGAACCAGTCAACAGCATTGCATGATAGAATTAAAGAAAACGTCGCAACCAACACAGTTAAAGTGAGGAATTTAGAAGAGTTCATGAACCAGTCAACAGCGTTGCATGATAGAATTAAAGAAAAACTTGAAGCATTAAAGAGAAACGATGTATCACACAGTAGCTATCTAAACGGAATGTATAGCTCTTGGGGTAAAATAATAAGGAGGCTTGATCGTCTGGAGAGAACACTCAATCTTCGTGACATTGCTATTGATGAAGCAGAATCTGCTGCTCGTCCGGTCATTTCTACAGATGAAATTATCAAAAAGAAAACAGATCTTTCAACTGGGTAGTTTTATAATTTTTTTTATTTTTTTCTAGGGAAAAAAATGGCCCAACAAAATTCTCTATACGATCAGTCTCAATATGCTGAACCTAAAATACCGACAGCACCAAACCCAATGGCACCGAATTCGAACACACAAAGCCTGGAACCGAATATAAATGCACCTCAATATGCGCAACAAAAACTCTACCCCGTCATTACTTGTAACTCTCAGCAGTTTCGATTGGTGGAGATTCAAAAAATGCGAGATGATCTTGAAAAAATATTTTCCACAACACAAAGAAAATTAAGCGCTATGACAGCCACTGTAAAATTTTCGACTACAGCAATATGATTCTAGGATCTGTGTCTGTTCTATCTGGATCTGCTGCAGCTGTCTCAGTGTTGCCAGTCACCACAGTCCCAATCGCAATCCCGCTCGGCTCTGTGGGTGCTGCATGTGGATTTATTTCAGCAATTACTGGAGCATTAGCGCGAAACAGGCGAAAAAAACTAAAACAGCTACAGGAGAAGCAAGTAAAAGAGAAAGGGGTGCACACTTCAATCATAGGGTACATTTCAAGGGCAATCGAGGATAAGTTCATTTCAGAGGATGAGTTCAAAACCATTCAGGATCTTTATGAACAATCAATTCGAATGAACTTGAACATGGTCGGTACTGATGACATGAGTCAGCTGAGAAATGAACTCGAGAAAGTTCTTCAACATTATGTGGAAAGAAGGACAACGAGAAGTATAACGAGGAATGCACAATGAACCCCTATGAAACACAGCCAAGAATAATTTCCTTGTAGGTCTTTCGTGTTTTGGTCATTGCATACAAAACAGTCATGCACAACTCACCGCAAATATCACTGCTAAGACCTTGGAGAATAAAGTCTGAGTGGTAAATTTTTTTATTATTTTTTCCCTTCATATAATTTCTTAGCTCTTCTGGTACTGCCGTCCCATAGCTATCGAAGTAATAACACTTGTGCTTGCGATCGGGATCAATCACCCAGCAAACCCAATGAGATCCTGGCTTATCGGTAGTGTCAAAGTTCATGATGCCGCATTCTTTTCTTAGAGGAAAATCAGGCAGAGTGTCCCTCATAAATATTCCTCTAAAGTTTGGGATTTCCAGTTCGTTAGCCAAATCTTCAAGAAAGTTATTTGTCGTCATTTTTTATGTCATTTTTTATGAGGTTTATTAAACTTTCTATTAAACCTAAACGTAACTTCCACCTCCTAAGCCTAATCTCCAATGCCCGAACGGTAGACTGTTGATATTGTCATCAAAAATGAATCTCTTGTTATCTGCACCTGACAGTCCAATCTTCTTTTGCTGAATTGTGTGAATAATATGGTTTTTAGATTGTAGCTTTGAGAACTCATGTGATGTCTTTTTGTTGCAATTCAAGGCGTCTCTGTATTCAGCTTCATTAATTTCCTTCCTAACCACACGTTTCGGAATTCCCTTTGATTTTTTAATTGGGTCTGACGACTCACATTTTACAAAATAGGACTTTGCTCTCAACCCAATGAATTCAGTGATTATGTCACCAGCAATCTCGTCCTTCATTTTCCCAATCACTTTCTTGTTAGTGGCGTCAAACACTTGATCGCCATTCTGTGTCCTGAAAGATTCATCATACTCAGACAAGTCAAACAAATCTTTTTGCTGCAGCATGTCCTGATAAATGTCTCCTGTTTGAATGTCCATAATAAAACTGTCTGTGTCAGTGTACAAGAGTTTCATTTTATCCTTGTACTGCTGCTTCATGCCATAGAAGAACTGGTACATCAGACGTTTTGATTCGTCGAGAACAGTGACACCTTTATAGATCGGCTTGCGCAGCGTCACCTTGGTTTTGTAAAATATGATCACACCTAAGTAGCTATTAAAGATATGGAGTTCTTTGAATGTTGGCTTTGACATATTTGCCTGAATAACAGCAGGCTCTGATGAGGTAACAAGTTTCAGGTTTGTTCTTTTCCGCTCATTCTCAAGAGTCTTACCATAGACAGAGTTGTTGGCCAACTTAAAGAGGTTCTTGTCAAAGTCGTTGGTTGCTTTGGGCCTAAACTGAATGTTCTTATCAATGTAGGGTTTCATCCACGCTTCCTCTGTAAATGTAAGAGCCCTGTGAACTTTGGTGACCCTACAACCAAGTGAGATAAAATACTGAAGCAGTTTGTAATGGATTTTGTAACGTGTCTTGTTGTGTAGATTCTGTGTTAGTTTCTCTGTATGTTCTTTTTCTGTTCCTGACAGGTGCCAAGTTCCATAGGGAGTTTCGATTATTTTCGGACACTTGATGTTCTCTGGGAAGGGTGGAAAGTCAGAGAAAAAGTCGTGAAGCTCTGGTGGAATGTAAACATCAACCTCATAAATGGCAGCCAATGAAAAGTCCCACTTTAGTTCTGATGAGGGTAGCCATCGAAAATCTCTAACTGGAAGATCTTGACTCATCGCCCACCGTAGAGATTATTAGCGTCCAAGTAAGTAATGTAGTTTGAGGGCTGCTCCTTATTGTAAGATTCAATGTAGGGATTGTTTGCTTTTGCATACCTGTTAACGCAAATTGAGATCCCCCTCGCTTTGACGATTCGACAAAATTGTACATGTCAATGTCTGTAAGAAGTTCAATGTACCAATCTGGATCTTGATCCCATTTCATTTTAAGCAAAGATTCCCAGCTAGTGGCAGGCAGAGACACATAATGTGCTGGATCGAGGCCATATGCTGTGTACCAGGTGTATCTGAAGGTTTCAAACACATCAGCCAGCAGAAACACATCTGTGAAGAGGTAAAGCAGGTGATACTGGAAGAAGTTTTGACAATTAAAGTAATTATAAACATGCTTCGCGTGCTCATAGTCTTTGTCAGAGATTCCAGAGTCTGTTAGCTTTGAAAAGAACTTCTCCTGTGGTGGTAAACCTTCTTCAAATACGTGATAACCAGTAATATTCTCATAGGGGTAGAAGCCTTTCTTTCTTAAAAGTTTAAATGATTCATAAGTGTTGTTAATTTTACTTGCAAACATCTTTGTATATGTACATTGTTCATCTTTTAGATTCTTGCTTAGTTCGTCTAGACTGGCAGCTAGAAATTGATATGAATCCTTCAGTCTTATTTTACCTTTACCCGAATTATCCTGTTTAATATCAACACACTTAAACTTCTCCTTGTTCTCTGCGATGCAATCAAGGTGTATGTCTGGAATCATACCGATTTTTTCAACTATTAAATGCATGTCATAGTTCTTTGCGTTGTGACAAAATATCGTTAGATCATGAATGTTTGATTTTAGCTTTAGATTACAGGTGTTATGCGCAGCGCCTCTAAATTTCCCAGTAAAGTGGCAGTGGTCCCTAACGGTAGGGTTTTTAAAATCAGTGCAAGTTAACTGTTTCCTGCAGATGTGACAATGAGTTGCTGATAGGAAATTGCTTTCATCCTCCTCAGTCATCATTATTGGAACAGGTTGAAGAGTGCTAATCACTCTTTGCAACTCTAACGTTCTGGCAATAAACTGCTCCACACACTGCTCTCCAAAGAAATAATTATACTCAACAAGTCCTTTTGTATTAATAAAGGCATATGCTACTGAATTGGTGATATGTTTTTGAGTTTGAGTTTGTTTTTGAGTTGGAGTTTGTTTTTGTGTTTCCGGCATGATTGAGCATTCGAAATCAGCATATACAACAAATGGGAGCTTCTCCATCTTGTGATAGTTCTTAAACCGGAGATACTTCTCTTCAGCTGAAGGAAGAGAGCAGTTTGTCGGGTGATCCTCGCATGATAATTGATGCTCTGTTAGCTTTTCAAAGCGTTCAGGTCCACTATAATGCTTAAGGCACAAGCGGCAGATGGCAACAGCCTCGTGATGATTATTCAACTGCTTGTGAATGAGTCTTGAAAGATCTTTAATCCAAACATAGTGAGCCTCCTCTAGTAAATTACCAATCACTAGAAGATCCACTTCAGTCCGCCTTTTCCCCTCAGGATCTAAAACGTCTTTGCTACATCTGACCGGTTGAACTTTCTCAGTTTTTTCACTCCACTCAAAGACTGTGATTCTAATTTTGTTATTAAACACTTCTTCTAGCTTTGGGATCTGAGAGATCGCCAAGCCTCCTTTGTCAAACCTGATTCCCTTCTTTTCGCATTCGATGAGATAGTAGTTGAAATAATTTTGATAATTTGAGGTTCTTTCGGGGTGGTGAGGGACACTATCATAAAGAAGTGCAGAAAGAACTGCCCATAGAGCACAGCAATTGTCTTTATTTTTAACATTTATGCAAGCTTTTTTACCGGCTAGCTTATGCGGGAGCTCTATATAAGGGGAGGCTTTAAGTGGGTCATATTTCATGACCATGACAGTTGCTCTTTGAATCCCTCCTACGACCCATCCGGAACCTCTGGATGTAAACGCTTCAATTTTCTTAGTGACATCTTGAAGGAAAGGATCCAGTGTGTCTGTTAGGGTGAATGGCTTCGCCTTTGTTGTCATGTAATACTCGAGATGCTCAGTGGGTTTCGCAGGCATATAAAACGCAATCTTGAATGATATCTGTAGTTTAAAGGTCTTGCGTGTTTTGAGTGTGTGATCAACAACTGATTGGATGCTGTCTTTATAGTCGTAGATGTTTGCGGTGGTATCCTTAATTGGGATTGTGTACTCTATGTAATGTTCTGTAAACTTCCTCTGTGCAAAATTAATCTCTTTAGTGGCAAGCTCCGACTCTTTTAAATGGATTAATTGCTCTAATTTCTCTTGTTCCTGCTTATTTTGTGGGTACTTTGCTTTTTCACCAGTGAGAGTTTCGTATTTGTTAACTAAATTGCGACTCCTCTCTTGGTGTTCTTTTGCAGGATTTTTTATAGGCGCATACTGGTTGAATTCTAATTGATTGATGATTTCCAACTGTTTTTCATAGCTTCCCAGGTGACCAGGGTCGGTGTTGAACTTTTGTTTGCATGCTTCTCTTAGTGAATTACTTTTGTCTTGAAATGAGACGCCTTTTGAAAAAGTTTGTTGACTAAATCTTTTGCTGGATTAGCTTTTGGCATTTTTTTCTCCAAAATAAAAAAAAATTTTGAGGGTGACCACCCTGATAGAAAAGTTGAACTGTTTCTACATCCTATAAGTAGCGCTAGGTTTAAGAAGCTGGATAAAGTGGGGTTTTAAACCTCATCACATGCGCATTATTGTAAACCCAGCATTGTGCAGTGTCATGATGGCTTTGACAATGTCAGACTTGCTTACAGAATTTTCATGCTCACAATCATCACGATCGGGGCAGCCCTCTCCTGCCTTAATTGTTATACCTTTGTCTCTTGCAATCTTTTGCAATTCCAGCTGGTGGGCTCTATCATTCCCAGCTTTAACAGCAGTTGCTACACCTCCAGCTACACCACCTGCGGCACTTACAGCGCCTGCAATGATCGGAATAAGAGCTGCTAATGGTAGGATTCCTCCTGACTTTTCATCTGTGATGCTGTGTCTTTGCTCATTACACTGAACTATTTGCTGCACGGGATCGATTTTTACTTTGGCACCTTTAATTGATATAAGACCTGGTTTCTTTGATTCAATGATTTTATTGAGTTTATTGATGGTTCTGGTTTCAATCTTTGTCATTTTTTATTTTAATATTTTAATTAATTTCTGTGTCAGCCGGTATCACTAGGAGTTCAGCTCTAGTGAATGACCGTGTGGGGGATTTAGGGTTAAAGGCCTGAGATAAAAAGTAATATTCTCCAGAGTCGGAGGTGAAATGTCTGTCTATTTTATGTACATCAAGGCTGAAGTATGGATCTGTAGCTCTTCTTTTGGTGTCTTTCTCTAGCTCTCCAGGTAGATATAAAAAGCGTAGAAACTCAGAGTTTGTCAGTATGTATGGTGATTCAACTCCTGGAAGCTTAGGGTAGTTTGAGGTGTGTTTTGTGTTGTGTGTTCTATGAGATGACTTAAGTTCGACAGTGTCTTGTTTAATTGCATGGGATGGTTTCAATCCAGTCATGCGCGTGACTTCATTGTTCAGTTGTTCTATAACAGTGGGGAGGCGGTCTGTCCATTTTAAATAGTACTGACCACTTTTTAGTTTCAGCTCTTCAGCTGTCTGCTTAGTGAATAGCCTCTTGGCTAGAGTTAGATTGAATCTTTCCACAAAAGCCTGGTCTCTGTGCAAGTTTGTTCTGCCATAGCGTATTTCCGTATTATGCTTTTGTAGGAGACTTCTTACTGCCCCATAGAATTCCTTACCCTGATCGGCCATGAACATTTCTGGATAGGTTAGAGGAGAGGTTTCATAGATCTCTTGCAGTGCGCTGGCAACAACCTCTGACTTCTTCGTCTTGAGTGGGCGAGCTTCCTTATATCTGGAGGCAACGTCTGTAATTGTGAGAGCATACTTGTAGCCCGAGTCATTGGGGAGAAACAGAAGATCTGCTTGGTGCGCCTCATTAGGTTTATAAATACTGAAATGGGGCCTTTCAAATTTTACTGGTGGGAAATAGACTTGGTAGACTGCTTGCTTAGAGAGCCACTTTTCTACTTTAGCTTTTGGTTCCTTACTTAGTTCTGTGAGTTTACTAACGGAATTTTTGCCTACAAAGAATCCTTTGTCGCTGTAGTAGAGTTTTTTAAGTTTCTGATCTGTCATTTATTTAAAAAGAAAATTTTAAATAAAATAATGCAGCGCTCTGGTGGTAAAATAGATTCACATGGACTGATAGAAAAGCTTCCTCATCCAAACAAAGGCTGGACACTTCCCGGCTATAAATATTTCGGGCCTTTGAATCCACTTGAAATACAGTTAGATAAAAACAATAATCCACATCCTGGGCATGAGCCTGTGAACGAGCTAGACTCTGTCTGCATGTGGCACGACGTTAAGTATAGAGATTTTCCAGAGGAGAAGAATCGCTGGGACAAAGAAATGCTCAGGAGACTCGACAATATGGGGATTTCAAGCGGGTGGAAGGAATCGATCGCTCGGAAATTAGTCAAGGCGGTTATTTTTGGTAAGAAAAAGCTGGGGTTGGGGGTCGGCGGTGAGGGCGGGTGCATAGGGAGAGGGGGCGGGTGCACGGGGTGCTCGGGAACAGGGTTTATTTTGTGTGCTCCAAACGAGGAACTAGGCAGACTGCTGAAAGATATGGGGGTAGAGAGAGACGCTTGAGTCGGGAAGGATTAAAAAAAAGACTCATCGATATTAAATTTTAATAAGTGAAGAGCATGGTTAAATATTTTATTTTATGTTAATAAACAAAAAAAACATTAATACAAAGTTGTTCAAAGTTACATATAATAATTTCCTTAGTTAATTCATCCAGTTATTATTACATTGAAAACACTACGAGTAGGCTTAGCTTCGAAAAAAATTCTAAACACTTTCCAGGATCTCCAGGATTTTTTTTCCAGGATTTTTTTCCAGGATTTTATCAATGTAAACTACTCATAGTAGTACTCTTAACACTTTCCTGGATCTCCAGGATTTTTTCCAGGATTTTTTTCCAGGATTTTATCAATGTAAGCTACTCATAGTAGTTTTCTAAACACTTTCCTGGATCTCCAGGATTTTTTTCCAGGATTTTTTTTCCAGGATTTTATTAATGTAAACTACTCATAGTAGTTTCTAAACACTTTCCTGGATCTCCAGGATTTTTTTCCAGGATTTTATCAATGTAAACTACTCATAGTAGTTTTCTAAACACTTTCCTGGATCTCCAGGATTTTTTTCCAGGATTTTTTTCCAGGATTTTATCAATGTAAACTACTCATAGTAGTCCTCTAAACACTTTCCTGGATCTCCAGGATTTTTTTCCAGGATTTTTTTTCCAGGATTTTATCAATGTAAACTAGTTTTCAAGGTAAAATAACAGGATGAATTTTTTACGTTACAATTTGCTTAGTTTATTCATCCTTGGCTTAGTCGACTGATGCAGTTGCCAACTCCATCGTAGTCTCCTCCAGCAAGGCGTCCTCGTTCTCTCCTTCAAACACGATGGCAATATCAGTCTCCAACTTGCAGCAGAAGTTGTCGTCCTGCTCCGCCTCTTTCTCGATCGCTCTTTTGTATGTGAGCAGCGACTCGAACGAGTACCCGGAGAAGACTAAATTTGGGTACTTCCTGATGAACCCGTGGAAGGTGTACAGTCGTTCGGCGAACTTGGGGTCGATGTCCAGTCGCTTGGCGGCTCTTTCTGTTGAGAGACCTTGGGTCTTAATAGACGCGAGGATCTCCGCCTGCTTTTTTCTCGCCAGACAGGTGAGCACCTCCAAGTCCCCAATGAAGGACTCTAAACTGGCGAACTGCGTCAACATTCCGTCCACATCCGTTTGAACGTCGGCCAAGCATAACGCTTTAGCGTTGTAGAAACTAAAAAAAGCAATAACACGGAATCATAATGTAAAATATGTTTCGCTTTCTAGAAATCATAAAAACCTTAAGTAATTTAAATCACGTTTTAACCAAGTCAAGGATTGCAAATAATTGAATAAGCAAAAAAAACTTACCGCGTCTTGATGTCGATCTGCTCATTTTTAATTTTTTTGAGACTCTCTTTTAGACGCGCTATGAAGCGTGCTTCTCCGCGCTCCTTGTCATTACTGGAGCGCTTGGCCTCGTCGGATTTCTCTTTTTTCAACGATTCACGATTGATTTTTTGCAAGCATCCAAAAAGTGAGGCCTGCTCGTCTTCGTTAATGGCGGTAATCGCGACAGCCGTGCTTGCGATGTCTTTGCTACTGATACTTTTAATTGTATCGATAATTTTTGTCGGCTGCTGTTTCGCCTTCGAATTCATGACAGAAGAGAGCAAGGTGAGGCTAGGCGAGGCAGGGCGAGTCGAGGCGGGGCGAGGTGCGGTGTGAATCGGCTGTTTATATACCCGGCAGTTGCATGTAGTTGCCAACTACAAGGTAGTACCTTGTAGTTGGCAACTACAAGGTACTACCTTATAACTTCAGCCAATGGAGAGAATGGAAAGCACATGTGGAGCGCATGGCATGGGTTTTATTTTTACGTAGAACTTACGTAAACAAGGTACTACCTTGTAGTTGGCAACTACATGCAACTGTCTTATAACTTCAGCCAATGGAGAGAATGGAAAGCACATGTGGAGCGCATGGCATGGGTTTTATTTTTTAGAACTTACGTCTACACTCTACAAGGTACTACCTTGTAGTTGGCAACTACAAGGTAGTACCTTATAACTTCAGCAAGAAGTTGATTTAAAGTCTTTGGGATCTGGTTTCGCGTTGCAAATTGAATGTGGGGAGAAGAATGCAGATTATTTTCTGATTGTTTCGAAGATGCTATGGGTGGATGTCTGTGTCAGTGAGCATAACAGGTGTTAGTGGACACCTGTTATGCTCTGATTCTGTCAGGGATAATAATGGATGGATTTAATAGGATTATGTTCGAAGTTTTCGGAGCAAGTGCGACCCCTCCCCTTTATTTCACGATTCTGTCGGGGATAATATGGATGGATTTAATGGGATTATGGAGGAGGTTTTGTGAGCAGGTGCGACCCCCCTTTTTTCTGATTCTATCAGGGATAATATGGATGGATTTAATGGGATTATGGAGGAGGTGAAAAATTTTGTCCCAGAAGCCCCCTCATGCATTCTACTCCCACCATATTCATGTGTCTCTGTGAAGACATTTGAATCTAGACAAATCAGTTGCCAAATTTTCTTAAACTGCAGAGTAACTAGAGCGTGCCACCTGGATGCCTGTGGCCAGACTATCCAGGAGATCTTGCTCATCACTGGGCAAAAGTGTGAGCGGACTGTTAAGCGCTACTTATCGAGGCGTCGTGATCGCAGTTTGTATAGGGCATCTCTGGCTGTGGATCAGGCGCTGAATCATACAGTTTCCGAAACTAATGTCATTAAGATTGTTAAGCTAGCTCGTCCAAAATCCAATCACAATAAGCGAGGCTACGATGGAGGAATGTGCGGATGTTTATCAAGAGCCTGTCCAGACCGACGGTGCACTACGTGTTCAGGCTGCTCCGTCTGCTCTCTCTCTCTGGGTCGTATGTAGTCCAAGAGTGTTTTCTCAATGTCCGCAAACGACAGGTCGGCTACAAGTCGTGGGGACACGAGATCTTGCAATTTTTCAAGTGCAGTCAGACCGCAGCAAGCTAGGAAATTGTCGGCTAGGAAAAGCTAGGAAAAAATCTAGAAAACACGGACTCTACTCCGCCCCATAGGTAGCCGACATGAGGAAGCGAATATAAATAGCGAGCGCCCGCAAGGGGGGGGGGACACGCTCTCCAACCCACCCCCACGGCCGACCCAAACCCCCAGCAAATCACAGCCGCAGCGAATCACAGCGCAGGGCGAGAGAAATAATCAGCAAACAAGCCCGGCTTAAGCCACCGGCTGCGGCATACGCACGAAAAAAATTAGATGCGAAAAAGGGTGACTCTGTGTGGGCAGGGTGTAGTTGCACCACAAAATTGCACGCCACAACAATAAGAAGGCACTTTTGAGGCCATAGACAAATTAATGGTGATCCGAGAGGATGGGTGCCTAATTAATCTCGGCAAACCAGCGTTTTACATGTAGAACAATGGCGCTCGCCAGACAATAGTTGTCACGCACTGGGACCGGTGATTCTTTGGATTGTTATGCTGCTTGACAATCCTACAAACAATGCATTGTATATAGTAACGCATTGTTCTGCACAAAAATGTGAATAATGATCGTCAAATTGCTAGACAATGAGTTTTTTGTCTTGGTGGCAATTTTGTGAGATGTGATATATGTACTGTAGAAATGAAAAGACCGATGGTCCGCCAAACTATTTTGGAGCTGAGGCTCAAGCGAGACGCTAACAAAACGAAAAGCGTAAACCGTACACAGGGCTAAAAGCTCTCTCGATGATATATATATTGCAGTCAGTCAGAATCAGCCAGCGTGGAGGGGGGTGGGTGAGATGGGCCTGGGCTAAATCGGCGTACATAGAAAATTGAATAATAAACACGTACGTACATTAAATCACGCAGTGGAATTGGAAAGAAAATCAATGCTACTAATCTACCTCCCAAACATACCCCCACCTTAGCATGACAATGACAAAAACTATTCGAGGGATGAAACAATAAAAACGAATACGGTATTAGGAAAATATTCGAAAACGATGCGTGATGCAAAATCAAACTCAAAAAGCCAAAAAGCAACGTTGCATGAAAAATAATGGCGACATTGTGACGGGTAGAAAATTAGAGCTAAAGACGATAAGTACGCAGATCGTAGATACAATCGAAAATTTTGCAAAAGTGCGTCAGCTATCAAGACAGATTTCCAAATTAAATACGAAAGAAAATTACCGCCACCAGCAACCGCAACTGAAGCAAAAACTGAAACAAAAATTGTAAGCATTGGGCTATCAAAAGGTCGTTACTAGTGCAAAAACGATGGAACTTCTAAGCGCGGAAAATAAAGCAATATTAAGTAGAGCTCAAAGAATGCAAACATCGCTCGTAAAAAACTCAAAAAACACAAAAGATAAACTTGCCGACAAATTCACTAAACCGTAACGACTGCTGTTCAGCAAAATTCACGCAAGAAAATAAATAGCTAAATAATGAATGTTAATCGCGTTGAACACTGAAAACGAAAATTGGGTTAAGACGGGTGAAGCCTTATTCATATTTTAAGTATAGCAGCCAGCTACTTCGCTGAAAAAATATACGCGCTGCATGCATCTACAATCTCTTCCTAACTCGGCATCTTGCATTCGTCTTCGTTACTACGAAAAGTACAACATGGCGACGAGGAAAATTAAAGTCGCCGCGGAACGATACTGCAGTCACCAAATCTTCATCCCGATGTCTTCCGGACTCGACTTCCGACTGGGGGAGATGCCGCTGTGCTACCCCGATGTCGAACAGTATTTCAAGCGCCTCGGTTTTTACATTAGCGCAACGGAAAAGAATGACCAGAGCAAAGCCGTTCTACTTGCTACTTGTGGAGATGCCGCATTTTCACTGATTGAAACAGTTGTGCAGCAGAAATCGCTCCTTCGGAATTCGGTGTAGTGTTCTTCGAAAGGCGGAATGATATCAACACCTTCTCACATTCGGAACCTATGTCATTACTGTTCTGCTTCAGAGTCACTAGGATCCTGCTAGGATCCTGCAAGAGTGGAAGCTCTATCCAACTTGTCAGAGCCAAAAGACCGGGATCAATTGAGAAGTGCTATATGCACCTTAAGACACTACGGGATTTTTTGTCGGAACTTCTCTATGATCGCCAAGCCGCTAGTAGTAGTATGTTATAAGGGGTTGCGCCACACTTTATTGCTCGGGCGCATTGCGCGCCAGCTCGCTGGATGACTCAACCCCTTATAACATACTACTACTACCAGGAGGTCATGGGTTCATGTGGGGTGTGATAAATATAAAAATATATAAATATACATATATCTGTGACTGAGGGTGTTGAGGGTGAGGGCATGTGGGGGCATTGGCCTGTGGTATATTTCTCAGAACACCGATTTTTCAGAATTTTTATACTTTTAAAAAGGGGGGTGCCCTCGCCCTCATGCCCTCACTCATTTTGAAAATCACTAAAAATAAGTGAAAAATGACTAAAACAGGTGAAAATGGTCTGAAAACAGCGATTTTTGTGATTTTCAAAAATTTTGAAAAAGTGCAATTTTCACGATTCCAGCTCTAAAACCATAAGAAAAGTTGGATCCTCGGGTCAATTTAATGCAATTTCAGGTATATACAATATGAAAGTGTCATCTAATTTAACGATAGTAAATTTTATATATATAAAATGGCCTTCAGTAAACCATTATTTCTAGGAAATGCTTTAGATATTCAGTCAGCTATAACAAAACTACCACCCATCTTCGCCACTTGAAAATATCCTGGCGAATTTCATATTCCAGGGTATTCTTTTGCAGGTTACGTAGTGGCCTGAGTGAGGAAGTCAATGTCCTTGCTAGTCATCAAATAAGCACTTGTTAACTTTTCTAAAGTAAAAATGGAGCAAACAATTCGAAAAATCCTTCTGAAACCAATTGATGATAAGGTTGGGCATGATCAAATTCTTCATGATCTTTTTCAAGAAGAGTTAATAATTTCACACAAGATTAAAGTTATTCAAATGAGACTAGGCAGACTATATGAAATTTTGGATTCGAGAAGGTAAAAAAGATAGACCTGGTTCACGTTGAGCGAAAGATTGCATTAGAGCTTAAATCTTCTGATAACACGGACAATTCATCAAGTCGTGAAAGGAATTATCAGAAACTATTAGACTATAAAAATTCTTATCCCACCTATCAGTTGTATTATGTATGCATCAATAATACTACAAAGGAACCTAAGAATATTTTACTAGACAATGGAATCACCCTTATAACAGGAGAATTTGCATTGAAATTTCTTTATGGTGATCAATACAAAAAAATTATAACCAACATTAAACAAGTGCTTAGTGATTGGCGACACCTTCAAATTGCGGGAACTCCGTCCGATTCTAGTACGTCAATAACAGCCTCAAGTACCACTTCAGTTGAGAAATCTTCTGAAGGAACACAGGTAATTCCTGTTCCCAATCGGACTTCGTCCGCGAACCTATGGTTCGATGGTAACAAGCTTGAGGACATGGTGGAAATCCGCAGCCAAGCTCCTAAGTCCGAACGAAGTTGACAAGGATATGGAGAAGGTTCAGAGACTTAATGGGGGTGGGGCTGAAGGATCTGGTCAATCCTGATGAAGCCTTAAGATAAAGTCCAGCCTCTTTCGAAAGATTGAGGAACAACTGCCGGGTACAAATTTAGACAAGAGACTCAATCCAATTACAGACCGGCCTCGGTATGACAGTCTACCAATTAACCCAATCGATTGGACTGCTTACTATCATGACAAAAACTATAGAGATGCTGAAAACACTTCTTCAAATCCAGAGGAAGCTCTAGCAAAGAAGCATATAGCTGATGAAAAAATGATAGCTGATTTAGATGCTATTCCAACCAGTGACTTGTCTGTGAAAGAGAGACTCATTCGAAATCTAGTAAAGCGTATTATCAAGGCTAAAGTTCGGTTTGGATTAGGCATTCATACTCACAACCCCAACAATTGTATAGACTGTCTAACAATTTATGGTAAGGGTCTTAGCTATGAAGATGCAGTAAAATTGCATAAAGAATATCGAAAGCCAAGAGTATTTAGAAAAATGATTCACTATGCAAAAGACACAATTTGGCATGCAGATATCATTATCCTACCGCCCGAAAGAGGTTACAAATATGCTCTAACTATCATAGATGGTTTTACACGTTACGCCTGGGCAGTTCCTTTGAAAACAAAGACGGGAGCGGACGTTGCAGAAGCTTTCCAAAAAGTATTTAAGGAATCAGGAAGACGATCAGAGAGACTTTGTGT
Source organism: Macrostomum lignano (assembly GCA_002269645.1). Classification (NCBI taxonomy): domain Eukaryota; kingdom Metazoa; phylum Platyhelminthes; family Macrostomidae; genus Macrostomum; species Macrostomum lignano. The sequence continues at coordinate 321,459 of NIVC01000716.1, forward strand.
AGATGAAGGCAAGGAGTTTTATAATCAGCATATGTACAAGCTATACTCGTTTTCAAAAGACAACATTAGAAAGAAGGATGAAAGGGGTGAATATATTAACAAGATGTTTTCAATTTATGGCGAGTCCAAGAATGCAATGATTGAGAGGTTCAATCGTACTCTCACAAATAAACTCTGGTTTGAATATGATCTACAGGGTAATCAGAAGTGGCTCCACAAATTGCCAGCTATTATTGAAAAATACAACAACACAATCCATTCTGAGATTCTGATAACTCCTTCAGAAGCATCTAAACATCCTGAGCGAGTACCAAAGCCAACTTTCGAGTATTCAAATGAGAAACCAAACTTCAAAGTAGGTGACAAAGTTCATATCTATAGATATAAGGAGCACTTTGAAAAGGGTCGAAGAGGATATTGGAAAATTTCAGAAGTGTTTAGGATAAAGAAAATAGTTTACTCCAATCCCATAACCTACATTATTGAGGATGAGAATGGAGAAGAAATCATTGGATCATTTTACAAATCCCAGCTTCTACCAGCAAATTTTTCAACTAAAAATGAGCGCCTATCGAACAAACTGCAAACGGGCGAAAGGTCAGATTGAAACGTCTGATTCACAACTACTAGCTGATAAAGAGGGTGAAGGAATTGGTGATATGATCAGTGGTGTCACAAACTTTTTATCAAATCATGGAAGTAAAATTGTGAGTGGAGCTGATGCAATAGGTAAAACAGCTACCACAGCGAAGAACATATTCGATGCGAAGAAATCATACAGTGACATGTCTAAAGCAGGTGAGGATCTGGAATATATTAGAAAGAAACGTAGAGATAAAGAAGCAAAGAAAAGAATGGAAGAAGAGCAACAGATAGCTTCTCAATCAAATAAGGCTATTCAAGATATTGTTAAAAAGGCTCTAGGAACAGCAGAACAGTCTCAAGTGTCTTTGAGACAAGGCAATGGTTTGAAGAAATTCTGACCTTAAAAATGAGCGAGAAAAACACTGAAGCAAGACTCAATCGATATGTTCGAGAGGGAAAACCAAGATATGTTACTGTAAATAAGCAAAAGAAATATCTTTCTAAAGAGAAGATTCGAAAACTGCAAGAGAAACAGAAAGAACATGAAGGTGGAATAATTCCTCTATTAGGCTTACTACTAGCAATTTTGGGTGGTATCGGAGCAGCCTCAGGAGTTGGTACAATGATTGCAAAAGTGTTAATACAGCCAACAATGCTAAACATAATAAGACAATAGAAGTCGAACAAGTACCCAGCGAAGCAGTCAAGTGGCTGCTAAAGACGTTTAAAGTTGAAAAGGAGAAACAGGGTAATGGGATAATTCTTAGACCTCATGAAGCTTAGTTGAAATTTCTCTTATAAAAATGGAGAACAAAAAGAATATACTGAGCATATATGAGGACAAAACTTTTAGCTTTTTCAAAAAGAAAGAAGACTATATTAAGATTTCTCCAACTCCAGGTAGCACTAATAATCTCAATGTTGCAGGAGGTCAAATAGTTCATGAAGTCAATTCAACAGAGTCATACATTCTCATGTCAGAGGCATTCGGTTGTATAAAATACTCAATAACACAACGAGATAACACCGACTTGAATACGAACATTACTCTAGAACATAATTGGCCTATGAGACTTTTCTCTCAACTCATTGTTGACATTGGAGGAACAAAGAAAGTCTATAATGATCCTGGAGAGTATGACACAATCTTAAAGTCCGTAATGTACTCAAAATTAATGAATGAAGTTGGAGAAGCATACGGATGGATTCCAGACACTGGAGATGCTGGGACTGTTTCTGATATACCTCTAGCAAACAACGCAGATGCTGAAGCTGTGAGAACTGCAGCAATCGCTATGAAAAATAGACTCAATAAGAAGGATTCGAATACTGGATACATTAGGAGGCTTGAAAATTATAACAATGTCACTAATGCTCCAAACAGAGGTGGAACAATCAAACTATCATTAACACCTCTCATTGGTGTGAAACGATGCTGAAATTTTCTTTGGAGCTGCCGGGACGGAAGCTAAGTTAACTATTAATAGCTTTGAGATTTGGATCCCTGCTATTACTTTGTCACCCAGTGCTGAAGCAGCTTTTCTAAAATCACTCAACAAGGACATTACAGTATCATTTCCAGAGAGGGTAACGGTTCCACCACAACTCATTCAAGGAAGTCCATATACATGGAACATAGCCAACATCTCCAATATGCCACTTGCAATCTTTGTAGCTTTCAAATATGACGTAAACAACCCATCATATATAGTTAATGATCACAAGTATGTGTCTTACAAAACGGGAGCAAATGCAGTGAAAATAACCCAGCTTCAAGTCAGATTAAATCAGGTGATGTATCCGAATGATTATGTTGAAATTGATCCAGTAGCTCAAGACATTCACAGAGCGTATGAAATGTACGAAGACATCTGCAGCCGTTTCGGTGTAACTCCTCCATTCAATAAACAAGACTTTCTAACCATCTATCCAATCTTTTGCTTTGATCTAACAGCTCAAGATGAGTTTCTGGTCAAGAGTGGAGTGAATATTCAATTATTTATCAAGAAGTCAACAAATGTTGAGCTGACTGCTTTTGCACTAATTCTTGAACAAACAAAGAATGTAATAAAAGTTACCAGTGAATATCAAATGACCCGCGTCGAATAAGGTCATTTTTTCTTTTTTTAAATGCCCAAAGTAAAATTTCAGCATGATCCTATTTTCCCTAATCCTCTTTTATGTTGTATTATCGGCGCTACAAATACGGGTAAAACATATTTACTATTCCATATTCTTACAAGTCCTGAAAAACTAGTTGACTTTAATGAGTTAGTTTTATATGTTCCCAGAGCATCTCAAATGGATCCAGAGTATCAGTTTCTAAAATATGGCTTTGAAAATGGTCTCCCACCTTCTCTTATCAACTCACTCTATCATGTCTACCAGGTGAGTGAGGATGCATCTCCTGAAGATATTAGACATATTTGTCGAGAGGCAGCCAACCCTGGTCGAGTGCAAAGCACATCAGAAAATTCAGAAGTAATAGAGAAAATTCCTGTCACTCTTTACCATACTCCAAATGAAGAAATTTTTCATAATGGACTAAAGACATGTGTGATATTGGACGATGTTTTGGGAGAGGCTAATCAAACATTTCAGGAAAGTCTGTTTCAGAGAGGCAGGCATGGAAACTGTTGTGGTTTTTATCTAGCTCAAAATTTTACCAAACTAGATCGCAATACTGTCAGGGAGAATACGACATGTTACATAATCTTTAAACAAAAAGATACAAACTTGAATCACATTGCTAGAAATATAGAAACGAATTATGAACCCGCTATATTCAAGGCTAAATGTAGAGAGGCTTGGAAAAAGAAGTATGGCTATATCTATATAAATACAAGAGCTGATGAGGATGAGCAAGATTTGTATAAGGATGTTCTAACTAAAATCCCATTGTAAAAATGACTAATGAATATATAAGAGAACTCATTAATTTAGCAAAGCAGCGAGAAACGTACAAATCCAGAAATGATGCTCAACGCTATTTGAAAATTGGAGAAGAGAGTTTATATGCAAGAGTGGCTCCATTAGCTCAAAAACCTGTCACAGAAAAGCTCGATGAATTTATTGATGTCAATGCCAACCTTGTTGATAAACTTCAGAATCAAAAAGTTCCAGTTCCGCAATCAAGTACACCAAAAGGACGATTTGAACCTCTGGAAGTATTTGACAAAATAATTGAAGAAATTGGAAAGATTCCAATAACTCAAAGACCAGCGCCTAGTATACGAATTCAAAAAACTGATGCTGGATATATATTTGGATCATCTGTAATAGATGTTGAATTCCATGAACAAGGTCGAGACATCATTGTCAACGAATTTCGAATGCCATTTTCTGAAGATCTTGAAGAGTTGTTCAAAATGCCTAAAGTAACTGAAAATGGTGAAGAGCTGAAGCAATTCAAGATGCAAACATTGCAGGATTATGTTAACCTCATTGAACATTGTAAAAATCCAGCGGCCAAATCAAGTGGGATTATAAGCAAGCAGTAAGGATATTGAAAGATAATCCACCAGGATATCGAGTAAAACCGGGATCTGGACTCAGTGAAAGAGTGTTGACATTACTAGCCGCAAAAGCAGAGGGACATAACAATGTTGATAAAGAGCTAGCAGAATTACTTGCTTAAAAATGGAAAAAGAAATAGAAAAAGTCAACATCCTCTTGAGTAAAAAGTTTCAACGCACATTTGACTTCTTTTCAATTAAAAACCCATTTCGACAAACTCTAGGCACTCCTATAAATTTGTATGAAGATCGAGAATACGAAGCTGGTATAAAAAAGTTTGCAGTCTTTGATGCTATTAACAATATTGAAGGAGGCAATAATGAGTTGCGATACTCGAGGGATAGTGTTAGAACATGGAAAAAGTTAAAGATTCAAGCAGGGTCATGGGAAGTTAAAAGTCTGTCAAGCGAGATTCAAAGATTGCTAACAGCTGCAAATGATTGGAAAGAGGGGGCTATTGTTTTCAGTGCAAGCCTAGACACGCGTAGAGTTAAGTTACGGTTAGCCACAGATTATCAAGTTGATTTCAGGGATGCACATTCCAATAACTTTAGAAGACTGTTGGGATTCAATTCGGAAGTGTATTTGAAACCATTTGAGAGAGCTCCAAATCCAGCTCGGATAGACGGAGCTAGAAGTGCGATCATGGTTCGTTGTCTAAATATCAAATGGGGGTTTATCACTGATCCAGCTAATGGAAATCATTTAATTGATAAGCAAATACTTCTTTCAATTCCATCGTTCTCTGTCCCAATGGGAAGTAAAATTATTCAAGAGCCCGCAAATCCTGTGTACATACCACTAACTACAAACATGTTGAGCACATTCGACTTTGTCATCGAAGATGAGTCTGGTGTTCTATACGACTTTGATGGCGAGGAAATATTTATAAATCTTCACATACGACAAAAATGAGCGAAGCTGAGACATGGAATGCATTTAAACAAAAGTTTGGGACTGACACTACGACTAATATTGATCTGATAAATTGGGCAAAATATCTCAAGTTAAAACCATTTCGCTATGCCATGAGAGATGACATTGTTGACTTACCACAGTATGGTTACTTTATGACAAATATTCACACTTCGAAAGAACGGGGTATACATCATTCAGCTATATTTTCAGCTCCTGATAAGGTTTATTTTTTTGATTCCTATGCACTACCGCCCACACTGGAAATTATGGAAAAGTTTAATCACACAAAGAATAGAATATGTGGAGACATGGAAGAACAAATTCAAACTTTTGATAAGAAATTTTGTGGTCAAATGTCGCTGTACTTTTTACACCGAATCGATAAAGGAGATAGCTATAATGAAATTTTGCAGCAATTAAAATGAGTTACAAGAATACTGCCAATCAATTTGGTTACTCGTCAAATTCAAATGATATAGCACCTGGAATAACAATAGCGTTAGCTGATGATCGATACATCAATGAAAATGAAGGATATAAGAGAGAGGAAATAGATAATTTATTGTTAGCAAAGAGAAATGTTTCAGACTCTTATTCAAAGGAAGATAGTGACGCAATGAATATCACCATGCTACAATTAATTGACGATGCTCATGGGCGCGTAAACAATGTCTACACAAAAACCGAAACTGACACTAAGATGTATTCTAAAACCGAAATTGACACTAAGATGTATTCTAAAACTGAGATTGACACTAAGATGTATTCTAAAACTGAGATTGACACTTTGTTAGCAGAAAGGCAAGGTACTGCGGGAGGTACAGAGAGTTCGAAATTAGTCAATATTCTTTCATTACTGACTTCAAACGCTTCCCATCCTGACATGAAAGTGACCGCTTCTCATAACTCTTCAGCAGCATATCATGTTGCAGATTCAAACCCAGCTTCAGAATGGAGCAGTGTAGATGACTCAGACAAGTGGATACGAGTTCAATTTCTGAAAAGAGCTAGGAAAGTTGTAGAGATAAAGTTGGAAGGAGAGGTGTGGCCTGGTTGGTCTGTTAGTGTGAGCCTAAATGGAACAAACTGGACACCTGTTGAACAAAGTGCACCCATTGAACTACGAAGAGGCAATGCACATCTTAGGAAAAAAATACCTAATCCCTCATATTATTTTCATTATTCTCTTAATTTTTCTGGTTCCGTAAAGCTTACAAAAGTTGAATTACTTGAGAGACAAACAGTGGTTAATGATTTAGTGTGGCCTATAGATAGACTTCAAGCTGTACCAAAGCTATACGTAGACAATGCACTTGAATCAGTGGAGCTGCGACTAAGGCGGGGACTAGGTTTCAAATCTTATACAGGATATATTCCCCCACTAGCAACACGTCAAAACTATAGAGAAAGGGGTTTCAATGTAGCGTCATCAGGAGCATTTGAAACGTCAGATAATTGGGGTTATGTAGTATCTAATTCAGAATGGGCATCGAGGAATGAACCCAATTCTTACATTGAAGTACAACTTCCCGAGTCCATTCGAATTTGGAAATTCGGGTTAAAAGGAACCAAAGCAGTGGGTAGTGAAATTATAAAAAATCAACCAAAAATTTTTATTCTGAAAGGAAGCAATAACAACAGAGACTTTAAGAATATTTTTTCTACCGAAAACTCTGGTTTAGTTCCTGGAGTGATGAAGTATTTCGAAGTAGCTTCCACCGAAAAATTCTCTGTTTATAGAGTGCATATTAATTCAACCACTGAAGGATCAACTGTTCTTATAGTTTCAGGCTTTCAACTTTATCCGATTTTAGACATAATCGCCACATAAAAATGAATGAAAAAATGAACACATCTATCCTGTGGTTGAGCTGCATGAAGCAGATTTGAGGGAGCGGGACTATTTCAATCAGAGAAAGGGTGAAATCAAAGGCAGTATTGAATGCATTACTAAAGATCTTACAATTTATAGCAAAAAAGTAAACAAGTACAAACGACAAAATAGCAGGATAAATTGGATCAACATTGTGACAGGAAATGTAAGTCTCTTGGCTGCTACAGGAATTGGCATAGCAACATCGATACTGACATTGAATCCCTTAGTTATTGGAGTAGTAATCGGGGCAATGAGTGGTTTTGAAGCTGTAAAATCCACGTCGTTGTTTGCAACTGTGAAAATTCATTGCCAAAAGCAGAAGGCAAAATACATTTTTCTCAGAGATCTGGCAAATCAATACAGAGAGAGATTGAGATTGTATATTTACTCCCAAAAAGCAGTTGATGATTATAGATTAACTCTTGAAGAGGTTCAAGCAGCTGCTGCAATTTATTCAGAATACAGAGAGAAAAGAGACCAATTGTTAGACGCCTGTGTTGCGCCTGAAGAAGTTAACCATTCGGAAGTCGTTGATAAAATCCTCAAAGAGAGTAGACTTGGTAATTCAGCGAAGGAAAAAATTAAAAAGGAACTTCTGGAGAAAGATCTGAGAGAAAAATTAGGTCTAGCTGATAAGCCAAAAGAGTACTCGGCAACACTCAATCTTCAATCAAATGCTCCAAGTGCACCCCCCCTATGCTTGAGTCTGTTTAATTTTTTTTCTTAAAAATGGAAAGGAAAATACCAGCGGCCTCTTATGAATTTGATCTCGACTCCGTTGAAGAAATTCGCGGTTTAATCTCCCCAATTCTTTCCGAATATTTGATGGCTAGAGATTCAATAAAATACAGAATTTCCTTTGTCGCAGAATTTTATAAAGGAACTACCGACAGTTGGATTGAGTTCCAATATCATTCAAAGTATCGAACTTTGTTAAATCTTCTCCAAGTGGAAACTAGTATAGAAAGTACAATTCAGGATGTTCTGGATGAATTCGATGGATGGAAGGATAGTTTTAATGAAAGGGGATCAGGATATTATTTTGTTAAGTTAGTAAAGATTGTGTTGAAAGTTGTTGGCATTAATCAGTTGAAAGGAGGAACTTATATTCCAATTACAATTAAATCAAACGCATTAGTAAATGTTAAGAACACTACAGACAATAGGTGCTTTCTCTGGTCTATTTTAGCAAAGCTCCATCCTGTGAAGGAACATAGATATAGAGTTGGTAAGTATACACAGTATATAAATGAAATAAACTTAGGAGACGTTGAATTTCCAGTGGACATTCGAGATATCTCTGAGATTGAAAAGTTGAACAGTCTTCATATAAATGTGTTTGGATTAAGGGATATAAATACTAAAGAGTCAATATATTCTATTCGTCTGACAGAAGATTACGACAACCCCAATGTTATTGATTTACTACTTGTCAAAAATTATTATTGTTTAATAACAGACTTGTGTTTATTCCTCACGTCCCAAAATTACAACAGGGTTTTTCTTTGTCGAAAGTGTCTTCAAGTTAAATACTCCCAGGATGCACTGGATAATCATAAAGCAATCTGTACTGACTTCAAAGTGTCAATTGAAGTTCCAAAGATTGATAAGAGGATATTAAAGTTTAAAAACTACCACATAAGTGTAAGAAAACCATTTGTGTTTTATGCAATATTAGATTATGTAACGATGGATGATAAATCACTAGAGCTATCACAATGGACACTTTTTACTAGTTCCGACTATGAGGACATTATAAAATCAGATATTATTTCAAATACTACAGTGGAATCATTCGTTGAAACCGTAATCAAAAAGTTTGAGCATATAAAAAATGAAATGGATAGATATAAACATCCAAGTTTAAGTGATCTCGATGAGACTGATTACAAAGCGGCAGAACAATGTTTTCTCTGCTCAAGGCCATTTGTAAATAGTAAAAAAATTCGAGAGCATAATCACTACAATGGTAAATATCGCGGCGCAGCATGTCAATCATGTAATACCAAGGATGGCAAGGCGAATCAAACGGTACCGTTGTTTCTCCTGAATGAATCTGGAAAAGATATAAACTATTTGATAGTTCCATTAACACGAATAAAGAATACAGCGTATAAATTGGATTTCATTTCTAAAACATCGGAAGACCATGTTGCAATTAAGTGAGGGAATTATACCAGTGGTGTTGTGTTTTTAGATGGATCTAGGTTTTTGGAACCACCATTTACACTCTCTGAAGAAGAAATAAAATATTTGCCACCCAGTGATACAACGGCAGTAATTAGAAAGATTTACTCATTTGTCAACGCTTTTGAGAAGTTTCGATCAACATTTTTGAAATATTTCAAGATAGATCCTGCGTATTGCTTTTCCCTTTCTGGATTATCGTGGGCATGTGGGTTGAAATATACCAATGTTGAGCTGGAATTACTTGGTGATAAAGATATGATATCCGTGGTAGAAAGTGGTATTCGCGGCGGTTTCTCTGGAGTTCTTGGAGATCGATATAAAAAAATGAACAATAAGTATTTAGAAAATTATGACAGCAATTCTGAATCGTCGTACATGTTATAATTGGACAAGAATAATTTATATGGTGAAGCAATGATGAAAAATCTACCTGTGCGAGATTTCAAGTTTGAAAATGATCTAGAGTATCACAAGAATATTCCTAATGACAGGGGTTGTTTTCTTGAAGTTGACCTTCAATATACAGAGGAATGTAAGAAAGCTACAAGTAAATATCCACTGGCTCCTGAGAAACGAACAACTAGATTTGAGGATTTATCTGACATACAGAAGCAATACCTCGAAGTCGAAAAGAAAAAGTTTGTTCAATCCAAGTTGATGTTGACATTTTACAACAGTGATGCAATATCTCAGTGTTTATTCTCAGTGATTATAATTCTCAGTGATTACTCAGGATGTTTATGAGGATCTTGAAAAAATTAAAGAACACTTAGACACATCGGATTATCCAAGAGAGCATCCACTATACTCCGAGACGAACAAGAAAGTCATTGGAAAGTTGAAAGATGAAATGAATGGCTCAATAATTTCCGAAGCTGTATTCCTGCGGTCAAAGGAGTATGCTTTCACTACAGTTTCAGGGGAGTGTGTTACGATCAAGGGGGTTGATAAAAGCAGTACAAATATAAAGTTTGAAACATTTAAAAACATACTATTGACAGATTACAATTTCATTGTTAGTAAACCTCTCTTTGAACAAAGTAGTTACCTGTTTGAGTTTGTTGGCTCTTTGTATTGAATTTATATTCTTCATTGTACTCTGTAGTTTCTTTTCAAGTGCTTTTAACTTCTCTTTATCATCAGCCGCCTTCTTAATTGCAATTTCGAGTCTAGTCTTTCGGTGGTTTAACTCACTGCTAACAAGATTTGATATTTTAAGAAATATGTCATTTATACTACTTAGTTCTCTCCACTTATCATCATCAAAATAGTAAATACCATCGCTATTGTAAATTATATTATTCTTCTTATATTCATAAACAAAGTTGGTTATGTTAACGTCAGTGAAATTATCATCAAGATACTCAATCCTACCATAGTAATCATATTTGCTTTTCCATTCCTTATATTTGTTATAGTTTTCTTTACTTGCCCATTTCTTTAGTGTACCGATAGTAAGTCTGTCCTGTGCATCAGCAGAGCTGGCACTGGTGCTATTCCACTCCTTTTTACATGATTCGGAATCGAACTTATCATCATAATTTACTTTTGACCAATCAGTGAATACTTTGTACATTTCATCACCACTGCCTATGTCGCGGAGTATAAGTGCTACCTTGTACCAAGAATCATAGTCTTGGTTTTTGTGTTGTATTATACTTAACAACTTTGAAACTCCTTCACAAGTGGGTGGTGGAACGGTGCTTTTTAGTGCCTGTTTATCGGGTTCTTGGTTTTCTTTTTTATCCTGTGGCTCAATTAATCTATTTATCTCTTCAAGAACTACAACTGGCATGTCTATTAACCTTTCGGGCTTTATACGTTTGTATTCCCTAATTTCACCATAGTAGAAGGCGTGAGGGGGCTTTTGGGACAAAATTTTTCACATCCTCCATAATCCCATTAAATCCATCTATATTATCCCCGACAGAATCAGAAAAAAGGGGGGTCGCACTCGCTCACAAAACATCCTCCATAATCCCATTAAATCCATCCATATTATCCCTGACAGAATCAGAGCATAACAGGTGTCCTACTGTTATGCTCTGAGGGTTTATGCTCTGAGCATAATCCACTAACATCCACCCATAGCATCTTCGAAACAATCAGAAAAGAATCTGCATTCTTCTCCCCACATTCAATCCGCAATGTGCTACCACATCCCAAAGACTTTAAATCATCAGAGCAGGGTCCTTACCCTTTGAAAAAATATAAATAATTTTATTATTCATTAGTAAGAATGATATATTTATTAACGGTTGCACAACTGATAGGATATGTATCAACTATTACAAGATTATCAAAAATGGTAGAAAAAACAGACACTATGTAGGATCTGCGTTAGAATTCTTCAACAACATACAGAGCCAGCCTAGCGTTCCTTTGAGCCAGCAGCTAGATTCTCTAACGCCGTTAGAATTTTCTATGTGAAAATTTGGTGTGCCCAAGCTTATCTTGCGGGAAACTTTTCACATAGAAATTTCTAACAGCGTTAGAATTTCAAACCCACCGACTGAGTTGCACACAGTACTGAGAAAATTGCTACCCTCCTCTACTTAACCAATCGGCTGTCTCCAGTTGTTGAATCTACTCTTTGAAATTCTAACGCGTTAGAAAAATTCTAAATGAACTGAATTTAAAAATTACACAACTTTCCACGCAGGATCACTGGCCAAAATTTCTTCTAGAAACTTCATCTTAGAGTTTAGTTCCCTAATTGGCATTGACACCTGTCTCAAGCCTGGGTAGGTAACAGACAGTTTGTACAGACGAATGTACAAATAGCCAGTTGATTCCTGGATGTTTACATTTTTACACAAATGGGCGAACCGCACTTTAACATCTTGTCCAAAGTTCTCGGTGCGATAAGTTTTTAGCAGCCGCCCAACTTCGAGAATCCAATGTAGACCTCCAATTTGAGTCTTCTTGTATTTTGCTAGAGCCGCCTTCACCCTAGTGATGATGTTCTGCTCGCCAGATGGAAGCTGGTGATCAACAGCGTTTATCAGCTGATCAGCTAGTGTTACGCGGGATGCGTACAACTTCTCCCTGAATATCTGCAGATCCGCCATCTTCTTCTGCAGAGCCGCCGCCTTCTTCTCTTCGCTACTCACATTTTGCGCTTCATTCGCTGCGGCGATATCATCAGGGGCCATGGCGAAAAACTCGATTGGTAGGTCGCCAGTTTCTAGACCGAAAAAGGTGGTTAGTTCCTCTCTTCTTCTTGCTTGTAGATGTGACGGAATATCCTGTAAAACTCTTTGTAGCATGGCACAAAGGCCTTGCTTATCTGTCAAATGAAGATTCCACTCGACTTCCATTTTCTAAATCTTCTTGTCTTCTAATCTTCTAGTTTGGCGGACAATTTCTTAGATCACTTTCAGCGTGCTTAAGTTCCTGCAGTCGTCGTTTCTCAGTCGCAGTTGATGGCATATGCGGGGAGAATCAACCCGAGTGTTTCTGCATTTGCTTAAATACAGCTATACAGCTAAAAAATTCCAGAAAATTCTTAGACTGTACAATCTTGGAGTCAAGCAGGGAAAAAAATAATCGATATAGCTCAGTGAACGATAGAACATGAGGCGTGTGAATGTGAGGGTGCTTTAACTAGCTTCTAAGCGATCGATTCCCTCCACCCGTTTGAAGTCCCTGTACATTTCCTTGGTTGATTGGGTTTGTCAAAGCGGAAAGGAAAGCACGCGTGGAACTTGTACATTCGCAAAATCGATTAGAGGGCTGCGCTCCCTCAGCAAATAGGAGTTACCCCACCCCCTTCTGCTTCTCAACTTTTCAAAATGCAGCTGTTGCGCTTGGTTAGGGCTGAGAATAATAGTTAACCCTTCCCGACTCAAGCGCCTCTCTCTACCCCGCCCCATATCTTCATACCGTATAGACCAACAAGGCGGGCCACATTCCGAGGCCAAATCGGCGGGCCGAGGCCAACTCGGCGGGCCAACTGGCCTCGCAATTTGGCCAATAATCAATATCAATCAAGGAATCCCAAGCAGTCCATGCATGCCAATGGCGGTGAAGCGGTTGACTTTTTTTCATTTTCTGCTCTTAGCTCTCTGGAGAATGAGAATCTCTCTTGTGCGCAACTCTTTAGGGAATAAAAAACTGTACTTACTCAAATCCACACTTGCTCATGCCCTTCCCGATTCAAGCGCCCCTTTCTACCCCCAGCTCTTTCAGCAGTCTTCCCAATTTCTTGTTAGGAGCGCACAAAATAAACCCTACTCCCAAGCCTCCGCCCTCTCTTTCCGCACACCCGCCCTCTCTCCCCAAACACCCACCCTCGGCGCCGACCCCCAACCCCAATTTTGTCTTACTAAAAATAACAGCTTTAACTAGCTTCCGAGCGATCGACTCACGAAATCCGCTTGAAGCCCCAATATTGTCTAGTCTCTTAAGCATTTCTTTGTCCCACCGATTCTTCTCCTCAGGAAAATCTCTATACTTAACGTCGTGCCACATGCAGACAGAGTCTAGCTCATTCACAGGCTCATGCCCAGGATTTGGATTATTGTTTTTATCTAACTGTATTTCAAGTGGATTCAAAGGCCCGCAATATTTATAGCCGGGAAGTGTCCAGCCTTTGTTTGGATGAGGAAGCTTTTCTATCAGTCCATGTGAATCTATTTTACCACCAGAGCGCTGCATTATTTTATTTAAAATTTTCTTTTTAAATAAATGACAGATCAGAAACTTAAAAAACTCTACTACAGCGACAAAGGATTCTTTGTAGGCAAAAATGCCGTTAGTAAACTCATGAAGCTGAGTAAGGAGCCAAAAGCTACAGTAGAAAAATGGCTCTCTAAGCAGGCTGTCTTTCAAGTCTATTTCCCACCAGTAAAATTTGAAAGGCCCCATTTCAGTATTTATAAACCTAATGAAGCGCACCAAGCAGATCTTTTGTTTCTCCCCAACGACTCAGGCTACAAGTATGCTCTTAAAATTATTGACATTGCTTCCAGATATAAGGAAGCTCGCCCACTCAAGACGAAGAAGTCAGAGGTTGTTGCCAGCGCACTGCAAGATATTTATAAAAACTCTCCGCTCACATACCCCCAAATCTTTATGACCGACCCGGGTAAGGAATTCATGGGTGTAGTGAAATCCCTTATGGAAAAGAAAAACACAGAGATTCGCTATGGCAGAACAAACTTGCACAGAGACCAGGCTTTTGTGGAAAGATTCAATCTAATTCTAGCCAAGAGACTATTCACTAAGCAGACAGCGCAAGAACTCAAACTGAGTGCGGGGCAGTACTATACCAAGTGGACAGAAAGACTCCCCACTGTTATAGAGCAACTGAACAATGAAGTCACACGCATGACTGGATTGAAACCATCCCATGCAATTAAACAAGACACTGTCGAACTTAAGGCATCTCATAGAACACACAACACACACAACACACACAACACAAAACACACCTCAAACTACCCTAAGCTTCCAGGAGTTGAATCACCATACATACTGACAAACTCTGAGTTTCTACGCTTTTTATATCTACCGGGAGAGCTAGAGAAAGACACCAAAAGAAGAGCTACAGATCCATACTTCAGCCTTGATGTACATAAAATAGACAGACATTTTACCTCCGACTCCGGTGACTATTACTTTTTATCTCAAGCCTTTAACCCTAAATCCCCCACGCGGTCATTCACTAGAGCTGAACTCCTAGTGATACCAGCTGACACAGAAATTAATTAAAATATTAAAATAAAAAATGACAAAGATTGAAACCAGAACCATCAATAAACTCAATAAAATCATTGAATCAAAGAAACCAGGTATTATATCAATTAAATGTGCCAAAGTAAAAATCGATCCCACGCAGCAAATACTTCAGTGTAATGAGCAAAGACACAGTATCACAGATGAAAAGTCAGGAGGAATCCTACCATTAGCAGCTCTTATTCCGATCATTGCAGGCGCTGTAAGTGCCGCAGGTGGTGTAGCTGGAGGTGTAGCAACTGCTGTTAAAGCTGGGAATGATAGAGCCCACCAGCTGGAATTGCAAAAGATTGCAAGAGACAAAGGTATAACAATTAAGGCAGGAGAGGGCTGCCCCGATCGTGATGATTGTGAGAATGAAAATTCTATAAGCAAGTCTGACATTGTCAAAGCCATCATGACACTGCACAATGCTGGGTTTACAATAATGCGCATGTGATGAGGTTTAAAACCCCACTTTATCCAGCTTCATAAACCTAACGCTACTGATAGGATGTAGAAACAGTTCAACTTTTCTATCAGGGTAGTAACCCTCAAAAAATTTTTTATTTTAGAGAAAAAAATGCCAAAAGCTAATCCAGCAAAAGATTTAGTCAACAAACATTTTTCAAAAGGCGTCTCATTTCAAGACAAAAGTAATTCACTAAGAGAAGCATGCAAACAAAAGTTCAACACCGACCCTGGTCACCTGGGAAGCTATGAAAAACAGTTGGAAATCATCCAACAATTAGAATCCAACCAGTATGCGCCTATACGAGTACAAAATCCTGCAAAGGAACACCAAGAGAGGAGTCGCAACTTAGTTAACAAATATGAAACTCTCACTGGTGAAAAAGCAAAGTACCCACAAAATAAGCAGGAACAAGAGAAATTAGAGCAATTAATCCATTTAAAAGAGTCGGAGCTTGCCACTGAAGAGATTAATTTTGCACAGAGGAAGTTTACAGAACATTACATAGAGTACACAATCCCAATTAACGGCACCACGGCACCACCGCAAACATCTACGACTATAAAGACAGCATCCAATCAGTTGTTGATCACACACTCAAAACACGCAAGACCTTTAAACTACAGATATCATTCAAGATTGCGTTTTATATGCCTGCAAAACCTACTGAGCATCTCGAGTATTACATGACAACAAAGGCAAAGCCATTCACCCCTACAGACACACTGGATCCTTTCCTTCAAGATGTCACTAAGAAAATTGAAGCGTTTACATCCAGAGGTTCCGGATGGGTCGTAGGGGGGATTCAAAGAGCGACTATCATGGTCATGAAATATGACCCACTTAAAGCCTCCCTTATCTAGAGCTCCCGCATAAGCTAGCCGGCAAAAAAGCTTGCATAAATGTTAAAAATAAAGACAATTGCTGTGCTCTATGGGCAGTTCTTCTGCACTTCTTTATGATAGTGTCCTCACCACCCCGAAAGAACCTCAAATTATCAAAATTATTTCAACTACTATCTCATCGAATGCGAAAAGAAGGGAATCAGGTTTGACAAAGGAGGCTTGGCGATCTCTCAGATCCCAAAGCTAGAAGAAGTGTTTAATAACAAAATTAGAATCACAGTCTTTGAGTGGAGTGAAAAAACTGAGAAAGTTCAACCGGTCAGATGTAGCAAAGACGTTTTAGATCCTGAGGGGAAAAGGCGGACTGAAGTGGATCTTCTAGTGATTGGTAATTTACTAGAGGAGGCTCACTATGTTTGGATTAAAGACTCATTCACAAGCAGTTGAATAATCATCACGAGGCTGTTGCCATCTGCCGCTTGTGCCTTAAGCATTACAGTGGACCTGAGCGCTTTGAAAAACTAGCAGAGCATGAATTATCATGCGAGGATCACCCGACAAACTGCTCTCTTCCTTCAGCTGAAGAGAAGTATCTCCGGTTTAAGAACTATCACAAGATGGAGAAGCTCCCATTTGTTGTATATGCTGATTTCGAATGCTCAATCGTGCCAAAAACTCAAAAACAAACTCCAACTCAAAAACAAACTCAAACTCAAAAACATGTCCCCAATTCAGTAGCATATGCCTTTATTAATACAAAAGGACTTGTTGAGTATAATTTTTTCTTTGGAGAGCAGTGTGTGGAGCAGTTTATTGCCAGAATGTTAGAGTTGCAAAAAGTTATTAGCACCCTTCAACCTGTTCCAATAATGATGACTGAGGAGGATGAAAGCAATTTCCTATCAGCAACTCATTGTCACATCTGCAGGAAACAGTTAACTTGCACTAATATTAAAAACCTGACCGTTAGAGACCACTGCCACTATACTAGGAAATTTAGAGGTGCAGCGCATAACACCTGTAATCTAAAGCTAAAATCGAACATTCATGATCTAACGATATTTTGTCACAACGCAAAGAACTATGACATGCATTTAATAGTTGAAAAAATCGGCATGATTCCAGACATACACCTTGATTGCATCGCAGAGAACAAGGAGAAGTTTAAGTGTGTTGATATTAAACAGGATAATTCAGGTAAAGGTAAAATAAGACTGAAGGATTCATATCAATTTCTAGCTGCCAGTCTAGACGAACTAAGCAAGAATCTAAAAGATGAACAATGTACATATACAAAGATGTTTGCAAGTAAAATTAACAATACTGATGAATCATTTAAACTTTTAAGAAAGAAATGCTTCTACCCCTATGAGAATATTACTGGGTATCACGTATTTGAAGAAGGTTTACCACCACAGGAGAAGTTCTTTTCAAAGCTAACAGACTCTGGAATCTCTGACAAAGACTATGAGCACGCGAAGCATGTTATAATTACTTTAATTGTCAAAACTTCTTCCAGTATCACCTGCTTTACCTCTTCACAGATGTGTTTCTGCTGGCCGATGTGTTTGAAACCTTCAGATATACCTGGTACACAGCATATGGCCTCGATCCAGCACATTATGTGTCTCTGCCTGCCACTAGCTGGGAATCTTTGCTTAAAATGAAATGGGATCAAGATCCAGATTGGTACATTGAACTTCTTACAGACATTGACATGTACAATTTTGTCGAATCGTCAAAGCGAGGGGGGATCTCAATTTGCGTTAACAGGTATGCAAAAGCAAACAATCCCTACATTGAATCTTACAATAAGGAGCAGCCCTCAAACTACATTACTTACTTGGACGCTAATAATCTCTACGGGTGGGCGATGAGTCAAGATCTTCCAGTTAGAGATTTTCGATGGCTACCCTCATCAGAATTTAAACGGGACTTTTCATTGGCTGCCATTTATGAAGTTGATGTTTACATTCCACCAGAGCTTCACGACTATTTCTCTGACTTTCCACCCTTCCCAGAGAACATCAAGTGCCCGAAAATAATCGAAACTCCCAATGATAATAATGGAACTTGGCACCTGTCAGGAACAGAAAAAGAACATACAGAGAAACTAACACAGAATCTAAACAACAAGACACGTTACAAAATCCATTACAAACTGCTTCAATATTTTATCTCACTTGGTTGCAGGGTCACCAAAGTTCACAGGGCTCTTACATTTACAGAGGAAGCGTGGATGAAACCCTACATTGATAAGAACACCCAGTTTAGGACCAAAGCAACCAACGACTTTGACAAGAACCTCTTTAAGTTAGCCAACAACTCTGTCTATGGCAAGACTCTTG
This sequence comes from Macrostomum lignano, assembly GCA_002269645.1. NCBI lineage: Eukaryota > Metazoa > Platyhelminthes > Macrostomidae > Macrostomum > Macrostomum lignano. The sequence goes on from NIVC01000716.1 coordinate 339,927, forward strand.
AGAATGAGCGGAAAAGAACAAACTGAAACTTGTTACCTCATCAGAGCCTGTGTTATTCAGGCAAATATGTCAAAGCCAACATTCAAAGAACTCCATATCTTTAATAGCTACTTAGGTGTGATCATATTTTACAAAACCAAGGTGACGCTGCGCAAGCCGATCTATACAGGTGTCACTGTTCTCGACGAATCAAAACGTCTGATGTACCAGTTCTTCTATGGCATGAAGCAGCAGTACAAGGATAAAATGAAACTCTTGTACACTGACACAGACAGTTTTATTATGGACATTCAAACAGAAGACATTTATCAGGACATGCTGCAGCAAAAAGATTTGTTTGACTTGTCTGAGTATGATGAATCTTGCAGGACACAGAATGGCGATCAAGTGTTTGACGCCACTAACAAGAAAGTGATTGGGAAAATGAAGGACGAGATTGCTGGTGACATAATCACTGAATTCATTGGGTTGAGAGCAAAGTCCTATTTTATAAAATGTGAGTCGTCAGACCCAATTAAAAAATCAAAGGGAATTCCGAAACGTGTGGTTAGGAAGGAAATTAATGAAGCTGAATACAGAGACGCCTTGAATTGCAACAAAAAGACATCACATGAGTTCTCAAAGCTACAATCCAAAAACCATATTATTCACACAATTCAGCAAAAGAAGATTGGGCTGTCAGGTGCAGATAACAAGAGATTCATTTTTGATGACAATATCAACAGTCTATCGTTCGGGCATTGGAGGTTAGGTTTAGGTTTAGGAGGTGGAGGTTAGGTTTAGGAGGTGGAGGTTAGGTTTAGGAGGTGGATATTGGGTTTAGGTTTGAGAGAAAGTTTAATAAACCTCACAAAAAATGACGACAAATAACTCTCTTGAAGATTTGGCTAATGAACTGGAAATCCCAAACTTTAGAGGAATATTTATGAGGGACACTCTGCCTGATTTTCCTCTAAGAAAGGAATGCGGCATCATGAACTTTGACACCACTGATAAGCCAGGATCTCATTGGGTTTGCTGGGTGATTGATCCCGATCGCAAGCACAAGTGTTATTACTTCGATAGCTATGGGACGGCAGTACCAGAAGAGCTAAGAAATTATATGAAGGGGAAAAATAATAAAAAAATTTACCACTCAGACTTTATTCTCCAAGGTCTTAGCAGTGATATTTGCGGTGAGTTGTGCATGACTGTTTTGTATGCAATGACCAAAACACGAAAGACCTACAAGGAAATTATTCTTGGCTGTGTTTCATAAGGGTTCATTGTGCATTTCTCGTTGTCCTTCTTTCCACATAATGTTAAAGAACTTTCTCGAGTTCATTTCTCAGCTGACTCATGTCATCAGTACCGACCATGTTCAAGTTCATTCGAATTGATTGTTCATAAAGATCCTGAATGGTTTTGAACTCATCCTCTGAAATGAACTTATCCTCTATTGCCCTTGAAATGTACCCTATGATTGATGTGTGCACCCCTTTCTCTTTTACTTGCTTCTCCTGTAGCTGCTTTAGCTTTTTTCGCCTGTTTCGCGCTAATGCTCCAGTAATTGCTGAAATAAGTCCACATGCAGCACCCACAGAGCCGAGAGGGATTGCGATTGGGGCTGTGATGACTGGCAACGTTGAGACAGCTGCAGCAGATCCAGATAGAACAGACACAGATCCTAGAATCATATTTAAATAAAGGTAAATATCAACATGAAGTATTATTTGAGTATTGCTGAATCATATTGCTGTAGAATCATATTGCTGTAGAATCATATTGCTGTAGTCAAAAAATTTACAGTGGCTGTCATAGCGCTTAATTTTCTTTGTGTTGTGGAAAATATTTTTTTCAAGATCATCGCGCATTTTTTGAATCTCCACCAGTCGAAACTGTTGAGAGTTACAAGTAATAACAGGGTAGAGTTTTTGTTGCTCATATTGGGGTGCACTAGGTGCACTAGGTGTTGTGGGAGCGTTCGGATCATAAAGAGAATTTTGAGCATCCATTTTTTAGGGAATTTTTTAAAAAAATCGGCAACTAGTTGGTGGTGGTTAGATTTGTTTTACGGTTGATTGCTTCGTCTGCAGTGACGGCAACAGGTCTCTGAATCTGCCTATTCATTATCTGTGAGCTCCATTCTACGCATGATCTCAAACAAGTCGGTTGGATCACTTGTTTCCCTTGTGGTCTGTGGTGCCTCTTCAGCGTCAATGTTTTTGAGATTATGCAAGCGTTCAAGACGACCGATTCTTCTCACCGATTTCTGCCATTCGGTAAAAACTAAATCTACAAAGACTTTATTTGCAGTAATTATTACTTTGATTTGATCATGCAACGCTGTTGACTGAGTCATGAACTCTTCTAAATTCCTCACTTTACCTGTGTTGGTTGCGACGTTTTCTTTAATTCTATCATGCAACGCTGTTGACCGAGTCATGAACTCTTCTAAATTATTTACTTTAGCTGTGTTTGTGAAAAAAATCCCTAGAAAAAAATAAAAAAATTATAAAACTACCCAGTTGAAAGATCTGTTTTCTTTTTGATAATTTCATCTGCAGAAATGACCGGACGAGCAGCAGATTCTGCTTCATCAATAGCAATGTCACGAAGATTGAGTGTTCTCTCCAGACGATTAAGCCTCCTTATTATTTTACCCCAAGAGCTATACATTCCGTTTAGATAGCTACTGTGTGATACATCGTTTCTCTTTAGTGCTTCAAGTTTTTCTTTAATTCTATCATGCAACGCTGTTGACTGGTTCATGAACTCTTCTAAATTCCTCACTTTAACTGTGTTGGTTGCGACGTTTTCTTTAATTCTATCATGCAATGCTGTTGACTGGTTCATGAACTCTTCTAAATTATTGACTTTAGCTGTGTTTGTGAAAACTCCTCCTTCAAGAATACGCATCCGTCTATCAATGGAATTTCCCAGAAGATTAACTGATGATCTCAAGCCGTTGATTAGCGAGACTATCGAAGTTATTTCTGACCTTAGTTCATTAGTTGCGTTTAACAACGGCACATAAAGCTTATCACTTTCAAACTTCTGTCTAGCTACTTTAAGCCTGAGATCTTCCATGTTTATTTGCAACTGGTGCATGGAGCGCTCTAGGGTTTTCAGTCTGTTTTTATTCAGTTTGATATCTGGGATCTCCTCATCAGTGTTAATGTAGCGCTTATCAAGGAAGGAAGTTGTGAGAGTGCTGTTGCTTGTAGTTGACTCACCTGCAAAATTAATAGACATTTTTTAAATGAAAAATTAAAGGTAAAATTCTTTTCTCCTTATTAATCATGACAAACTGATAAGGTTGGTTCCACTTTTCATAGCATATGTTAACAAATTCCTCCTGTGATATTGTTCTGTTAGAGTTCTTAGCTGGATATGTAATGTGAGCTGGGGCAATTACCTCATTATAAAATCGTTTCAGTCGATCCTGTGGTATGGTTGGGAAAAGGAGAATCAAATTACAGTTACCTCTAATTGTTTTATTTAGCAGTTCAAACCAGTTTTGGGCAATGTAAATAACATTGCAATTATTATGTCTACCCCGGGTGAAATAATTTTCTATCTGTTTCTGGGGACCGGTCATGCAGTCATCGAAGACAATCAGGTGCTTTCTCCCCTTTTCTAGTTCATCAGGTTGAGGTAAGAGTTTAGTTTTAGGATCTATCTGTGGATCTCCATAAGTGAAAACTTTAATGTTTTGCCATTTTTCATTGTCTGGGATGTGCTTTGCGTATTCAGTGGCTACAACTTCCGGGTTGCTGTTGAGGTCTTTTTGATGTCTAAAACATTGAATAATATCTTCCTTGTTGAGTTTGTTCTGTAGGCCCGCTACTAGCATTTTATACTCATCTTGATACAGAGTGGGTGAATAGATATGTAGTGTGTCATAATCGAGGAATCCAGGTCTGAGGAGCATGTTAAAAACTCTGAAGGTTTTCCCTGACCCAGATGAGCCAACAACAATGCATCGGAAGTGCCCTGGAATTATCTCGTTGTGAGCAAATTTTATCTGATTGCGTGTCCAGTGGGGATGAAAGTCGTTTGTGAAGTCCATTTTTTATGTAAAAAACTTTTTCTTTTTAAACTTGTGTATTTAAGACGCGTGTGTCTTTTTTCGGGTTGTGTGTGTCTTTTTTCGACTAGTCCTACATCCGACTAGTCCTACACCCTCACACCTCTTTTACCGTCAGGGTGCACCAAATTAGTCAAATTTAAAACCGCCTCCTTTCTTATATTCAGCTCTCATCTTTGCGTAGATGGCTGGATCGACACTATCTGCACTCGGTGCAAGGGGTTGAATATCTGGTATTGATTTCCGGGTTTCATTAACCGTATCTTTAATCTTTTTGGCTGCTGTGGCTACACTGCCAGCCGCTTCGGCAACGTTCTTGATGTTCTCTTTGTTCTCTCCAATGACCTTAAAAATCTTGGCCCCTGAGCGATCAAATCGGCAAGGCCATTCCCAGAGCGTTCTTTTCTTGGATAGTGGCCTGCAGGGAAAAGTCCAGATCCACGTTTAATGAGATTAAGTTCCTCTTTGTCATAGTATTTGTCAATGTCTTTTTCGAAAATAATTGGCATCTTTTTAAATAGAAATTTATTTTTTGTTGAACCGCGAAAGCAGAAGCTCTCTCGCCCTCTTATCGATGTATTTTCTCTCAAGCATTTCATTGAGGATGTTGACAAATTCTTTTCTATTCTCGTCTTTCATTCCGGTCTTTGCCGCTCCTAGAAGAACAGCTAACCGCTTGTAGAATTCAGGCATGCCTTTTCCGGAAGAGCTTGGAGGTGATTCGAATGATTGGTCAGAGGAGGAACTGTCATGTGGCGCTTGTCTTTGCTGAGGTGTGAATACTCTGTCATTGATTCGCTTCATTCGTTCTGGGGAGAGCCGCTCTAATTGTCGCCATTCATCTGGGCGCTGGTTTCTGTACTGGGAAATCTCATTTAACCCTGCTTTTTCAAGCGCTTCTAGTACTTGTTCGGGTGTGATTTGTTGCTGTGGCGGTGGAGGTTGTTGTGGTTGTGGTTGTGTTTGTGGTTGCTGCTGTTGTGGTTGTTGTAGTTGTTGTTTTGGTTGCTGCTGTTGTGGTTGCTGCTGTTGTGGCTGTGGTTGTTGTGGTTGTTGTCTTATGACCTCTTCTTGATCTGGCAAACCAAACCATTGTTGAAAGTATTTGTATTTTTTAAACCTGTTCAAGACAATCCCGTTTTCATGTGAAATTTTCAAAACACCGTCGTTCTTGAGCATATCTATATCCCTCTCTAAAGCGAAGGTAACAAGATCTTTGTAATTTTCGAACTGCTTTTTAGACGTTTTCTCTAGATTTTTAGTCATGTAGTCGAGTAAACTTTGAGTGAAGGGGATTCGTTTAGTTTCTGCGCCTTTATTGATTAAAATATTTCCTTTGTCACTTCAATGTTGTAATCCGCCGGTTCCCCGGTAATATTTTTTCGCCAGGCGCTAATTCCAAAAATATATTTTCCATCATCCAATACGGGGCCAAAAAAGTTATCCGTCACTTTCATCTGCACTGGTTGTCCTGGTTCCTGAGCCTGTGGTTGTCCCGGTGAAGATGGTATTTTACCCAATGTGTTTTGCAAGTGGCTCTCTTGAATATCATCAACTGCTTCCTTCACAGTGTCGAGGTTTTTCTTCGCTTCTGTGTATCCGGGTTTGTGAAATTCAGTGGCTGCTTGGACGAATTCATTGTAGGATTGTTGTTCCTTATTTATTAGCCCGGTAACTCGTTTCTCTGCTTTTGCTAGCTTCTCCAATTCAGATATCTGCTGTGTACTTTTTCGCTTCATTTCTTATTTTATTTTATTTTTAGTTAAAAAATGAACGACCCACTGACACCAGTTTTCTACAAAATTAACAAGCCTATTTTGAGTGATGATAGCACAACCAAAGCGCCTCAGGTAAGAATTCCCAGTCAGGAAAATCAGAATGAAACTAATCTTGGTCCTGGCCAAACACTGACATTCACATACAATGGATGTTCGTCTTTGGTTAGTGTGCACAGTTTTAAGAGCGGCTTCCATATGACATTTCAATTCAAGACAAAAGGTGGTGCGGATGCGGCTCGTGCTAACGTTGACAAGCATGATGCGGATGTGGCTCTGATTAGTAACTTTTGGGCGTACATGTTCAAGGAGTTTTGTGTATCGAATGGGAGCACTGAGTTGGAGCGAATCGCCAACTTTGGAATTGTCTATGACGCTCATTGTTTGATCGAGAATCCTGATTTTATTCAATTGGGAAGTGGTGCGGGTTTTATTGCAGATGAAAAAGAATGAGATATCAATGACAGTGGCTATAAAAATAGGAAGAAGAGATACAACTATGCATTGCAAGGTGCTGATGATGCTGCTAAAACCCGCTGTATCGGTCTGTTGATGTATTTGTACCACTGAGATTCATGAGTGGATTCTGTAATACATTTAATCGACTGACTAGCAACTTTAGCTACACATTTAGACTGACTAGAGATGATCGCAGTAGAGTGTTGTGGACTGGGGCGGACCACACTGGGATGGCTGTGAAGCTAACCGGAATCGAGCTGTATTTGGAAGTCATTGAGCCGAAGACCGCACTAAAAGCGGACTATCTTAAGGCAATAGAGAAGGACATTGATGTTGCATACACGGCCTACATGTGTCGAGATGAGCGAAACGAAACTAGAACAAACATCTGCATTAAAGAGGGATCATGCAGCAATCCAAGGTATATCATTATTAATGAGAAACCCAAATAGCATTATACGCTACATGCATGGAGACGTGCGGTCCATTCAGCATGAAATCAGTGATAATCTTTACCCTGCACTGCCACAAAATGGAGATTTCAGTCAGAACAAGATTAGCAAATTTTACAGCGAGTTGGTCGACTTGGCTGTGAAAGAGAACAATGGAATTGCTATCACTGCTCTTCAATATGGAACTCTATATCCGATGTTTGGCGCTGATGTGTCTGCCAGACAAATGCCTACTGATAACAGCCCTGTGAATATCGTGACTAACATTGAGAGGACTACCGCAACACCCGTGGACCTGTACATTATCTATGCATTTGAGAGGAAGGTGAAGCTTAACATGATCAACAATTCATCCAGTAAAGTTTAAATATTTTTTTTGTGGGTGAAAAAATGGAAGCGATTGCTGAAAGACTAAACAACATTGTTTCACACTCTAAGGAGAGCATTCCTGTTACAATAACTGGGCGAATTAATGACTCAAACGGGATATTTGTTGAAAAATTAGAGCAGGCGATTCGCCTGGATCCAGGTGCTAATTACCATGTCTATCTTAACGACTTCACTGGTTGGTCAAACGTTCCCAATGTGATAGCAGCAAATAATAAGTTTTATTACAAATGGAAAGGTGCAGCAGCAGACCCTGTGGTATTCCATGTGAGCACGCAAAGTGTGGATACCTACAATAACTTCCTAGAAAATGTCTTTACTAAGAGAGGCCATTTTGAGACACCTGATGCGAGTAAGCCAGAGAAGAAACTGTTCCCTGTCAAACTAACCTATGATCTCACTGTAATGAGAGTGGTCATGCAAGTTCACAAAGATGCGGAGGTTGAGTTTAAAGATGACACTTGGTATAGGGAACTGGGATTCGAGAAGAAAGTTTATAAGGCAGAATCCGCGGCGCGGACCGCCACTCAAGCATCGGGGACCGTTAAAATGGCCCGGGAAAATGTAAGCGGTTTGTTCTTAGCACCCAATATTGCAGACATTGTAAAGGGTTTAAATATTCTAATCAGAAGCAATCTCAGTCTTGATTGGGTATTTAAGGGAAAGCGAACGAATATTTTGTACAATATCTCCAACTCTGTAGCTGGAGGACAGATGGTGGTAGAGAAACCAAATCCAGTGAAAAGAGTTGTATTGAGTAATAAGGAGATTCACGAGATTGTGCTACAGTTTGAGACTGAAGATGGGGTAGGTGTTGATTTCAACGGTGAAGAGTTTGTATTGACGTTAATCATTGAGAGAATGTAAGAAATCACAATTGCTTAATGATTTCTGCAAAGTTATAATAGCTGTCGTAATCGTTAATGACTACTCCATACTTATGAAACCAGTGTCTTTGAAGAGCTAGATTAATATTAGGGACATTGATATCAACGTTGGGCCAATATTTTCTCATGTACTCGCTGCATTCCTTCTTGCATTGGTACTTGCTCTTGTAATTAGGCTCGTGCGCTTTGTAATAAGAACCTGGAGAGATGATTGGAAGCATTTTTATTGAAAATTTAATTTTTTTCGGAGGATGAGCACCCTGCGCTGATAATTTAAAGTTTTTGGGATCTGGTTTCGCCGCTTCGGATTGAATGTGGGGAGAAGAATGCAGATTTTTTTCTGATTGTTTCGAAGATGCTATGGGTGGATGTCAGTGGATTATGCTCAGAGCATAAACCCTCAGAGCATAACAGTAGGACACCTGTTATGCTCTGATTCTGTCGGGGATAATATGGATGGATTTAATGGGATTATGGAGGATGTTTTGTGAGCGAGTGCGACCCCCCTTTTTTCTGATTCTGTCGGGGATAATATAGATGGATTTAATGGGATTATGGAGGATGTGAAAAATTTTGTCCCAAAAGCCCCCTCATGCCTTCTACTCACCATCGACATAATAGAAACCTGGTGGAGCAAATACTAAGGCGGGAATATCAAAACCCACACTTTGTTGAATCGTTACTTTTAATCTATCTACCTTGTTAAAGTAAAAGTGATGACCCTTGTTTGTCTGAACAATCCAATCACAATGAGTCATACACAGTTCATTCAACCCAGGGCATAGGTCAGCATTATCAATATCGATTACGGTTATATTTGAGTTTCTAGTATCTATCCAAATAATGTTGTCTACATCTGGTCGAAATGGTGGTGAGGTTGAATTCCTATCTGCTTTGGTTGGCATTCCTGACGGTATTTTTTTCTTTGTTTTACTATTCCATGTTACACTGCAACTTCCGAATTTAAAATTGCGTTCTCCATAGAGATTAATTAGTTTATCGTACGATTTTGTTTGTTTTAAATTTGTCAATCTTAGTGGTGGGGCATCATGGTTTTGAAGCGGATCCTGTACGATCACAGGAGAGAAACTTGAATCGTTTTGATTTTTTCTTTCCATTTTATTTAAAATAAATTTAACAATATAATTCATCAGTTTCTATGTACTTCTCAAGGGTTATGGGGAGTTTGAAAATGTTCAACTTAAGCATGACGAAAAATTCATCATTCCTTATGTGCTGTCTCGAAATCAATGCCCATTTATCAACATGTGCAAGATATACTCTGAATGAATACAAATATGGGGGGCATTTACAATCGCTGTGTTTTAATATTTCTGCTTTATATTCATCGTAAGCTTTATCAATTTCTTCAATTAGTCGAGCCTTTCGAGTGGGTGTTTTTATTTGAGAGAAATTTATAATAGAATCATAATACTTTTGTGGCAGTGCATTTCGTACATTTGGGTTAGCTTCCATTTTTCTAGGAAAATTTTTGCCATGTAGTTTTTATTTTTAGTCACAACTTATTTGGCATGCAGACAATGTCTGATTTACTACCTAAAGTAAACGAAGAGCGTTTTAAGGCGACAAATATCTGACAGTTTTCCGACAGTTGTCAGAAACTTGCAAAATTTTTAAAACTGTCAGAAAGGGGTAATAGATTTTGAGTACATATAGTAAGCTCTCTTTCATGAGCGCATTTTTTCATACCACTCTATTCTCAGCAAGCATACTTAAAGGGGAACGTCGTTTACTCAAAGGTTTTTATTTTGGGTATGCCCTTAAATGCTGTCTAAAATGTCTTATGCCAGCCGCTAATTGGTTGCCACTGCCCTGCCACTGCCCTGCCACTGCCTTGCCACTGCCCTGTGGCAGTGACAGATTTTTTCTCTCTAGAGTGAGTGAGTAGCAGTGTGTTATACGGGGCTGAGTCATCCAGCGGCAGCGAGCTGGCGCGCAATGCGCCCGAGCAATAAGTGTGGCATTGAAGTGGGTTGCAAATGCATGCTGTAGCAGCTTGGAGGGGAGTTGATGAATGGCTGTTCGCAGCTAATCTAAACCTTTAATTCTTTGCATGATGCTGGAGGGTTTTTGAGTGAGTCAGAGAGAATAGAAGACAGAGGTGATGAAGATATGGAAGAAGCCATGATTCTTAGTCATCGTGATAACAATGCTGTCTACAATTCGAATACATTCAGTCCCACAGGGTGAAGGAGAATTTTTTTGCAATTCAGAAGTAATTCTATTGTGCAAAATCTGCATCAGAATTTATTCATGTTTCAGCAAGCCAATAGAAATGTTGAGTGCTGCTTTTCATTGTTGCAGAGTTGACAAGTGGCAGTTTTGTTATAGCTGACTGAATATCTAAAGCATTTCCTAGAAATAATGGTTTACTGAAGGCCATTTTATATATATATATATATTACTATCGTTGAATTGGATGACACTTTCATATTGTATATACCTGAAATTGCATTAAATTGACCCGTGAATCCAACCTTTCTCATGGTTTTAGAGCTGGAATCGTGAAAATTGCACTTTTTCAAAATATTTGAAAATTACAAAAAATCGCTGTTTTCAGACCATTTTCACCTGTTTTTAGTCATTTTCACCTGTTTTTAGTGATTTTCAAAATGAGTGAGGGCATGAGGGCGAGGGCACCCCCCTTTTTAAAAAGTATAAAAATTCCGGAAAATCTGTGTTCTGTGAAATATACCACAGGCCAATGCCCCCCACATGCCCTCACCCTCAACACCCTCACTCACAGATATATGTATATTTATATATTTTTATATTTATCACACACACACTTGCAACTCTGACCTCCCGGTAGTAGTAGTAGTATGTTATAAGGGGCTGACTCATCCAGCGAGCTGGCGCGTAATGCGCCCGAGCGATAAGTGTGGCGCAGCCCCTTATAACATACTACTACTGCCGCTCTATTACCTCCTAAAGAAAGGGGTTCAGTGGAAATGGACTGTCGTTCACTCAAGTGCGTTCTCCCAACTGAAAGCTGCTGAAACGGAAGGTCGAATCGTTTCTTATGATATAAAAAGGCCGTTGTTTCTAACCTGCGACGCTTCTCAGAGTGGAGTCGGATTTGTGCTGTCCCACGACACGAACCAAAAAGAATTTGTATGGCTGGGAAGCAGAGTTTTGACCAAGGCTGAGGCCAACTACGCCAACATTGAGCGGGAGGCTCTTGCAATTATCGAGGGTGTAAAATATTTTCATCAATTTCTGGCAGGCCGTCATTTTACAATCATCTCTGATCACAGACCTTTGCAGTACATCTTCTCTACAACGAAAGTTCCTGACCGAGTTTCTGCGAGACTCCAGAGATGGGCATTGCTGCTCAGATCCTATGACTACACTGTCACTTATTCAAAAGGAGACACCATGCTCGCAGCAGATACTCTGTCCAGAATTCCTTCAACAAACGCTTCTACTTCGTTTTCAAATTTTGATGTCAATCTGCTAGAGGTAAACTCTCTCGTAGAATTTTCTTCTTCTGGGACAATTCTTCGGCGTGTCGCCAACACCAGAGACCCTGAAATTGATACTATCAAGAAGTTTGTTACTCAAGGTTGGCCAAGCTACATTTCTAAACAGCTGCTTCCGTACACCAAATCCAAGGCGGAATACTCCATTCAAAACGGGATTCTGTTCAAAGGGATCCGAATCGTGCCTCCAAAGTCCATGCGCAGAGAAATTCTTCAAATTCTTCACGAGAATCATCCGGGCATTGTGCGCATGATCAGACTAGCTCGAGAGTACTTCTGGTGGCCTTACATTGACGCCCAGATCAATAGCTTCGTTCAAAGGTGTCCTTCCTGCCAACTAAATTCGAGAAAGCGAACAAATGCAAATCTGCATTCATGGGAAGATGCAAAGTTCTTCTTCGAACGTGTTCATCTGGACATAGCATATTTCAAGGAGAAACACTTCTTGGTTCTCATCGACTCCTTCTCTCGGTGGATTGATGTACATCAGCTGTCCAATCTCACAGCCAACTCTCTTATTCCAGCATGCAGACGAACATTTAAGTACATGGGACTTCCAACGTGCATTGTGACTGACAATGGAACCAATTTTCGATCAAAAGAGTTCGCAGAATTTCTCAAGAAGAATCTAATTAACCATGTCCTAACACCACCTGGTCATCACCAGTCAAATGGGATTGTGAAGAGAGCTATCCAAGAGTTGAAAGTGACTCTGAAGCAGAACAGTAATGACATAGGTTCCGAATGTGAGAAGGTGTTGATATCATTCTGCCTTTCGAAGAACACTACACCGAATTCCGAAGGAGCGATTACTGCTGCACAACTGTTTATGCAACGCCCAAGAACGCGCCTCACTGCAACCTTTACAGAATGGGACAAACCGCTAACTACCCCAATTCCTGTCTACATCAACGTAGAAGGAAAGTCAGACAAGGTCCCAGAAGAAATCCAAGGACTTCATGGATCAAATACCTACTTGGACAGCAAAGGACGGGTTGTCCATGCATCTGATGCAACGCCAAGGACTACAGAGAACTCACAAGAGATTACCTCGCCTGGACCTGCCAATGTTGGCAGCAGCAATGATAAGGAAATGGAAACTACGACTCCTGCTGAAGTGGAGACAACCAGCGATCAAAGTCCCGAGTACCAAGTTTCTCGTCGAAGTCAGAGGCTCCGAAAAGCCACTGATCGGCTGACCTATTCCTGATTTATTTGATCGTTAGACAAAATAGAAAACAGTCATTTATTTCTCTCCAGGTTAATTGCTAAAATGTGGGGGTGTTGTGTATGAACTTAAGTTCTATGGTTTATGGGTGAAGCCTTATTCATATTTTAAGTATAGCAGCTAGCTACTTCGCTGCGAAAAATATACGCGCTGCATGCATCTGCGATCTCTTCCTAACTCGGCATCTTGCATTCGTCTTCGTTACTACGAAAAGTACAACAGACGGCAAAAACAGGGTGATTCCTATTAGCATGAAAGGGAAAGAAGACGTTACGAACAATGCAACAAGCAGGAAAATTGAACAACTCATCAGAAAAATTGCAAAAATCAGACAAAGACTAATTCTCTAACAAAAGTTTGCAAACTAACCTGACGATATTGGACACAACTTTGACATTGGTCTCGTCATTGTGCGATCACCGACTCTGATTGTGGCGACTCTCACGTGCCCGTCAGGACCGCGCATGACGTCCAGCACGCGAGCCAGCGGCCAGTGACCCCGAGGCGAGTCCGGGCTCACCAGCAGCGCCACGTCTCCAGGTTGTAGGTCAGGCAGCTCGCGGCGCCAATTGCTCCGCGGTGCGAGTCCCGGCAGCCACTCGTGCCACCACCGGCGCCAGATCTGCGACACCAGCTGCTGAACGTGACGCCATCTTCTTGAAGGACTGCGGGCGATGGCAGCGTCGACCTTCGGTGCAAACTTCCCGCCGACTTGCCCGATGAGGAAGTGATTCGGCGTCAGCGGCACATCATCAGCCGGATGCGCTGTCTGGTACGTCAGCGGCCTTGAATTAAGAAGTGCCTCCCCTCCAGCAAACGCGCTTAGCAGCTCCTCATCGGTGACGTCCGTCTCCCTCAGAATTGACCAGATTGACTGCCAAAGCTCCTGCATCAGAATCTTCGCCTGCACGACAAACGGGGAGATCAATCCAAGTGGATCAAAGACACTCGCTAGCTTTGTCAGCAAACTCCTTCTTGTGGTCACCTGATACGACTCGTTTTCGTCTTTAAAAGTAAATTCGTCCTGCTCACTCTGCCACGTGATACCCAGTGTCTTGGTGCTTGGTAGTTCTTTGCTGTCCACATTAACTTCTGCTGCACGGTCTTCAGGTGGGATTCTATCGAGCACAGCTCTCGAGTTCGAGACCCACTTGCGCGCGTGCATGCCGGCGCGCCTCAAGAGCTCACTGAGTTGATCGTACAGCCTGCAGGCGGCTGCCTCGGTGGGCGCAGAGTCCAGGCTGTCATCCATATAGGTAGAGTGCAGTACTGTCTCGGCCGCCTCTGGAAGATCACCTTTTAACTTTTCAGCATGGCAGCGGGTAACGAGCTGTGCCAAGAAAGGAGAACTGGTGACGCCGAACACCACTCTGTTGAACTCGTAGACATCCGGCTGCTTTGAAGGATCGGCGTCCCGCCAAAGGAAACTGTGCAGCGGCCTGTCCTTCGGGTCCATCTCAATTTGGAGATACATTTCCGCTACATCGCATGCGATCGCAATCCGGTGTCGGCGGAACCGAAGCAGCACGTCAACCAAATCCCTCTGCAGTTTGGGGACCTGGAGGATCTGGTCGTTCAATCTGGCAGCCGATGCATCAAAGACTATCCGCACTTTTGTTGTAGCCTTGTCTGGCCGCAGCACTGGGAAGAAGTGCGGCAGGAAACAGCGGCCTTCAGTCTCAGCTTGCGACACTTTTCGGATATAACCTTGCTGTTCATACTTTTTAAGAATCTCCTGATACTGCTTGCCAACGTGCATATCCTTAATCAGCCGCTGTTCGGTGTTCTTTAGTCGCTTCAAGGCCATTGAGAAAGTGCCTGCTAGAGCCAGCCGATCCTTTTTCCATGGAATCCCGATCTGGTAACGGCCCTTCGTGTACTTTAGCGACGACTTGGCTTGCTGGACGGCTCTCTCCTCATCAGCGGTCAGCGGACTTCGATTGGCACCTTCTGAGACGTTCTCGATCTCCCAAAACTGCCGCAGGATCTTAGCTACCTGACCAGATTCGGAATCACAGCTGAAGAAAGTGGCAGCGAAATGGGCGTTCTGCATCTCAGAATTGTCCTGCTCTGTGCCACCGATGCACGTCCAACCCAGGGGAGTCAGGCGCGCCTTTGGCTCCAGCGGCTGTCCGACGATTTCCTTGAGAGATACGTGAAGGTCCGGTTGATCAGCACAAATCAGCAAGTCCACTACTGCAGGCTCACACAGCTTCGGAAACGGCACATTTCTCAGATGAGGCCACTGCTGCGCTTCTTCGTGCCAGTCGACGCCTTTGAGGGACCCGGTCACGTGATCAGCGGTGAAGGCGCCGATCATTGAGCTGGTCTGACCATCCAGACTTTCCAAGCTAAAGCAGACTGGGGCTGTCATGAAGGTCTCTGTTTGGCCATTGATGACTCCGACTTTCACCTTTTCGAGCGCTCCATGCACTCCAAGCGCTTCTGCTATCCCGATGTTGACGTAGCTCCTGGTACTGGCATCGTCGAGCAAGGCGTTCACCTTCAGCTTCCGGGACCCGTTCCGTAAGACTACAGGCACAGTTCGTAACGAGATTGCCATTTCACCAGCCGACAGAAGCGTCACCGGTCCAGTCTTTCCTGAACTAGAAGCGGATTTAGCGTCCTTGGATGCAGTCTGCTTCGCTTCACCAGACTTGGCCAACGCTTTTTCTGCATGAAGCAAGCGATGGTGGAACTTTATGCAGCTGTTGATGCCGCACCGACGACCGCGCCGACATTGGCTGCCAAGATGTCCTTAGCCCAAGCACCGGAAACAACAAACACTTCGCGCTCTGCGCCGCGTCCCAGCGTTTTTCCACCGGAAGCTCCTTGAACTCACTGCAGGACCACAGCTCGTGATCACCTTGACAAACAATGCAAATCTTTCGCTGTACCTTCTTGTCACTGTCCGTAGTAACGAAAGTCTTTGGTCGCTGCTCTCGCTTTTGACGCTCCTGCTGCATGGTGGCAACGCCCTGCACAATCTCTGACGCTTCAGTCTGAAACTCTGCTTCTTGCAGCACCCAAATTCTCAGATTTCTAACACTCTCCGGCTTCCGCTGCTCAAAGATCCACCTCCGGTAGCTGGCAACCATCTGCTCAGGCAACTTTTTCTGCAGCCTCACATACAACATCCCATCTTGAAGCTCTGCCTCTTTACCCGCATCCTCAAGGTTAACGACAGCCACATCCAGTAGATTAGCAAAGCTTTTCAGATCCTTGGCGTTTCCATTTCGCACGATCAGGAAGCTGTCCAGCTCTTCCAAGTGCAGAGCAAGTTGCCTACGCTGTCCACCAAATTCTCTCTCTAGTCTCTCTTTTGCAGCCTCATATGCAGCAGCGGAGTGTCCTAGATGTTCTATGACCTTTAAAGCTTCATCGCTGAGGTACTGCCTAAGCTGCAGCAACTTGAATTCTGGTGTTGCAGGGGCGCTGTCGATGCACGCAACAAAGGCTGCCTTCCAGTTTTCATACTTCTGCTTTTCTCCACTAAACGTTGGGATTTCAACACGCTTCAGCATCTTCCACAAATCTTTTGAAAGCTCCTTCGGGTTGGATCCTTTGCTGGACGCAGCACTGCCAGAAAGTTTGTCTAACTCACCAGCTGCTTCTTCTTGGTCACCCGCAGCGTTCTCACCGCTTGAACTCGCGGCAGGAGGGGCTTCTTGGGCGCGCTGCAATCCCCGGTTTCTGGAACTTTCGACGCGCTGAATGGCAGCTTGGTAGTCGCGCTCAGTCTCCTCCATCTCTTCTAGTAGGCGCTGTCGCCTCTCGCTGTCCTTGGCGTCGGCGTAGCCTTGATGCAGTTCTTCCTGGGTGGCGCTGACCAGGTCCTGCAGGTCGGATAGAGCATCGCAGGTAGCTTGCACTTCGTCATCAGAGGCGCGCGTCTTTAGCAGCCAAGACAGCTTGTTTTTGCAACGAGTGAACGCTGCTTTTTTTCGGGATTTCTCGAAGCGCAGCTTCTCTAAACGCAGCGCGCCGGCATCGTCTTGGGCTCGTTCATTGGCGTCGTCACTGTCCATCTTGGTCCTTCGTTTCACAGTAGGATTCTATTGCTTGCCACGTCAGTGGTAATTTAGGCTTGTCCAACCACGCTCTGCTACCAAAATGTACTGTAGAAATGAAAAGACCGATGGTCCGCCAAACTATTTTGGAGCTGAGGCTCAAGCGAGACGCTAACAAAACGAAAAGCGTAAACCGTACACAGGGCTAATAAGCTCTCTCGATGATATATATATTGCAGTCAGTCAGAATCAGCCAGCGTGGAGGGGGGTGGGTGAGATGGGCCTGGGCTAAATCAGCGTACATAGAAAATTGAATAATAAACACGTACGTACATTAAATCACGCAGTGGAATTGGAAAGAAAATCAAGCTACTAATCTACCTCCCAAACAATATATATTCTGTGAATATTCATGAAAATATTTTTCCATGGGTATTTATTTACGCAGAGGGTCGATTGAGCATTCTGGTGTATTCCATGGTACAAAACCTGTCTTCATGTCTTCGATCGGCAGATTGCACTCGGTTTTCGACTGCTGAAGCCAACTGTTAAACACCAACAGCCCACTTGCTTCACTTAAGAGTATCCGGCGACTTCGAGCTCTTAATTGTTTAGATCTCGAATGTCGTCTAAGTTTCCGCGGATTTCTCGTAGTTGTTACTTAGCATTTGGTTTACACTGATCTAGTCCTTTTCGAAAAATTTCTTCCACATCTTCTACCGAAAGTCTCCAACATAATCTCCAGCAAAGTCTCTACTGAAGTCAGCTAGTACGTGGGTCTAACGTGTAGCTTTCTTCCTATTTTCCTTACGTTCGTATTAATAAGCTTATATCTTTGCTTCAAGATCAGTCACTGCATCGAAAGAGCAGTTGCACAGTGAAATAAACCGTTTATTTGCACCGATGCAAATAAATGAAATTTACACTGAGACCATAGACGTTCGCCCGGGGCAAGTGGGGGATACTTTTCTGGAGATTATGGTGGCAGTTGTCTATGTTTTTAAGCTTTTAATTTATTTGCACTAGTGCAATAAATTATTTATTTCACTTTGCATCGATGCAAATAAATGCCCGGGGCAAGTGGGGGATACATATAAAAGCTAAACGTAGTCAAGCAGACATTGGCAAAAGAAAGGCCGAAGGTATTACGGCGAATATTCAGGGCATTAAGCCCAGTGTTTCAGTACAAACTTGTAACAGTGGCGTCGCAAGCACTCCGGATTTAAATGAAGAGCAGCGAGCACCAGCAATCGGCAGCAGCAAAGTCTGCGGGCTCACCGTGTCTCAAGCATGCCAAGGTTGTGATAGAAGCGCCAGCTCATCAACAACAGGCAAAACTGGCAGCATCGCCGTCTCGCCAGCAGGCCAAAGTGGTCTTGGGAGCAGATGCAGAAGCCACAAGTCAACCGACGAGGAGTGCAAATGGACCAACGCGCCCCATGGCAAGTGCCATGGAAATCGAGCGCTTGGAGGTAGGAAGCAACTTCTCCAGATGGTTCGACAGATTTTCAATCGTTGCGCAGTTCTATGCATGGGATGCGACAGCGATGGCCCAGATGCTTTTGATGCGTCTTTCCACGGCCCTGTATGACTCACTGGCCCACCAGGCCTCGCCCAAGAAGCCTAGTGAACTGTCATTCACAGAAATAGAGCAGAGTCTGCGTGGTATCTTGGTTCCAGCCACATTCGTCTTGCCGGAAAGATATTCTTTCCAGCAGTGCTCTCGGAAGTCTGGGGAGGACGTTCGCGCACACAGAAAGAGTCCTAAAGGCTGCCGAGAAGTGCCAATTCAAGGATAAAGATGAACGGCTAAGAGACCAGTTCATCTGCGGACTGGCTGACCAAAATATGATCGGCAAGCTGCTGGTTAAGGACCATCTCGAGCTCAGCTTCAAGGATGCAGTTTCTGAGGCCGAGGCACTTTCAGCACTCATATCTACAGATATTATGAAAAGCGCGCCGAGATCCGAGAGAGCCGCGGTCATGAAAATAGGGATGTTCAAGCCCAAGTCCAGATCGCAGCCCAAAGGAGCAAACAGGCAGCAGTCACAAAGCCAAAGTCCAGCGTGTTTGCGCTGCGGAACTATCCATGGAAAGGAATCGTATCCAGCCTACGGAAAGACGTGCCGTAAGTGTGGAAAGCAAAATCATTTCCAGAAAATGTGCCGTTTAAAAAGTAATGTCACCAGCCAAAAAAGGAATGCTTCGGTTCAACACCTAAGCGAGCAGTCAGACACTGTCTTCATGATTGGAGCAGTTTCAAAAGAAGCTGTCTCTCAGGATGCCATTACAGTGACACTGGATTTCTTGTCATCAAATGACAAAACATCAATTCCATGCCAAGTGGACACCGGGGCAGCAGTGTCTGTCATGTCAGATCGAGTCTGGAGGCAAATCGGTAGTCCAGAACTGCAGCCTAGTGGCATCAAACTAACGGGATACACGGATGCGCATCAGTTCAAAATTTTGGGCCATTTCATCGGCAAAGTTAGCTATCAAGGAAAAGTGCATCGATTACCTTTTAAAGTTGTTCGATCTGATCGCTTGTTCGCACTACTCGGTAGGATGTTTTAACCATAGAGATTGACTTCGTGAAGGCATGTGCAAGCGATGTGGCCAATGGCAATGCCGAGTTTCAAGCGAGGCTACAACTCATTCCGGATGCACAGCCTAAATATATCAAGGCGCGGCCCATACCGTTTGCTTACAAGGATCGCTTAAAGGAGGAGATTGACAACTACAAGCAGATGGAATCATTGAGCCTGTGACTTTTTCTCAGTGGGCATCACCAATAGTTACCGTCTCCAAGGCTGATGGCAGGCTAAGACTCTGTGTGGATTACAAGCAACGTTAAACCCACAGTTAATGAAGGATAGTCACCCCACACCGACTCCTGAAGAGGCTTTTAGTACAGTGGCAGGATGCCGGCTTTACACGATATTGGATTTGAAAGCCGCGTACAATCAAGTTGAACTTGATGAGGATTCCAAACCTCTCACTGTCATGTCTACGCCCTTTGGGAATTATCAGTACAACCGTCTGGTGCTTGGGATTCGGACAGCTCCAAGCATATTCCAACGCTACATCAGCCATGTAATCCAGGGTATTGAAGGTTCAATTGCCTACGTTAATGATATTCTGATTGGTGGTGAATCAGAATAGCAACTTAAATATCGCGAGGATCAAGTGAGAGAACGTCTTGAGCAGCATGGCCTTAAGGTTAACGAAGAGAAATGCCGGATTTGTCAGTCTCGTGTGCGTTTCTTAGAGTTTATCTTTTTTTTAGAGGCAGGAGGGTTGTGTGCACCCTGGCGCACTTTAAGCGACATAGGCACACAACTGGCGAGAGGCATTACTGCCCATTCCGCCGACTCCCCTGAGCAGGCATACAAGCGCGCGGATACGTACGCAGGCACACGCTCACACAGGAGTGTACAGCGGCCCTAACTTTATATTATCGTTAGGCATGTACACTTCACTGCGCCTTGGGGGGTTGGCTCTCAAGGCCGTTAATTGCACGAGCAGAGCCAAGCCAAGATTCCAATTCAGCCTTAAATTAATGTGACTGCACTTAGAATCGAGCCTGGGTCGCTGGCACACCAGAGCAGCTGCGCTACCGCTGGGAGTTTATCTTGGACAGTGGCTTGATTCGACCGGATCCTAAGAAAGTGAGAGCTCTTCGAGAGATGGAAGTCCCAGAGTCGATGGCAGAACTGGAATCATTCATTGGGCTCGTCCGGTTTAGTGGACGATGTAAAGACTGCGATAGTGAAGGCGGTAGTGTGAGCGCGAAACGAAAGGCTTAAGGCCCCATATGGCCGTGGGCCCAATATATATATATTTGTTAGGCGACAGTGAACGATGCGTACATTCATGAACATGTACATTGCTACGCTATTGATGCTATTGATTAGGACAGAGCGGGCGAGAGAGAGACAGAGCGCTGGCAACAGGCACCGCCCTGCTAGGCTAATTCAACTAGGTGGAAATAGCACTTCTCCCAAAGCAGAAAGAAACAAAGAGGGGATAAAAGCTCGAATGACAGTCATCGAAGTACTCGTACAATAGTTCCAATCCTTAATCAGCCCCAACCCCAAATCAGTCCTTGTAGCTGATTGGCTTGTCTTTGGCCGCGCGGGGATGCGGCCGCTGGGCAATGCCGCATTCTGGCGGCGTCGGTTCCGCGTTCGCCGCAGCGCCCTCTGCCGCCACCAGCAGGCGGATGTGCGTCAGGTGTCGAGTGCAGGTGCGGTCGCCCTGTTGTAGCACGTAGGAGTCACCCCGACTGTCCACGACGGTCCAGGGCTCGACCTCGAAGGGTGTCTGAGTCTTTGTTCGCTGATTCCGCCTCCGTAGCACCGCAGTACCCGGCCTCACGCTGCAGGCCTTGGCCCTCCCGGAACGGTTGAAGTCCCTGGCCATCGCTCTGGTGTAGGCCGAGTGTCGCTGGGTCAGCTGTGTGCGATGATGGTACACGGGCTGCGAGGGGCGCGCCGACGGGACGGTGTCGTTGAAGGTCCGGCCCATTAGCAATTCGGCCGGCGCGACTCCGGTTGCCGAATGAGGAGTGACGCGGTATGCGAGGAGCCAGTCGTCTAGGGCACTGCGCCAGCTGCGGCCTTCGGCGATGGCCGCCCTGACGACCTTGTTGACGCATCGGTTGACGCGCTCGGTCGCTCCGTTGGCCTCCGGGTGCAGCACAGATGCGGCGGTGCTTGACGCCGTGCTCAGCGAGAAAGTTGTGGAACTCTGCAGAGTTGAAGGGTGGGCCGTTGTCGCTGATGATTTTTTGTGGGATGCCGTACCTGCTAAAGAGAGTTTTCAGGTGTGGCAGCACAGCCTCTGCGGAGGTCGAACTGACGATGTTGATCTCTGGAAACTGTGAGTAAAGGTCTGTTGTCAATAGCAGCATTTTGTCCTGCACCGGACCGTAGAAGTCCATGCCGAGGACGAGTCAGGCTCCGTCGGGGAGCTGCGAGGGCTCAAGAGTTGGCGGATTGGTCGTTTTAGGCGACGTTGCTTGGCAGGCGAGGCAGCTTTGCACGAAGACCTGGCAGTCGCCCCTCATGCCTGGCCACCACACCTTCGTTTGAAGCCGGTCTAGAGTTTTCCGCCAGCACTGATGGCCTTTGTGCGCCAGCTGGAGTACTACTCGCCGAAGATTCGCTGGCACGATGATCGAAGAACTGCGAAGCAGAACGCCGTCGTGGGCCGACAGTTCTTGCCGGATGCAGGCAAGTGCACGGAGCTCATGGTCGTTGCTGGTCCACTGGTTGGTCTGTAGTGCCGAGATGGCTGCCTGAGTGACACCGTCGAGTCTGGCCGCCTGCTTGATTGACTCGAAGCTGAGACCTTGTGGCGTCGATCCGAGGGCGATGGCGTTGATGAACTGCCGATCGAGCACTTCGCCGGGTTTGTCGGTTGTCTGCATTTGCGGCTGCCTGCTGAGCACGTCGGCTGGGTTTTGCGGCCCGGGCTGGTAGATGATGTTGAAGCTGAGGTGCTGCACTCTCAGTGCCATACGCTCGATTCTGGGCGGCGGCCGAGACCCCGGCTGGAAGAGTGGTACCAGCGGGCGGTGGTCTGTCACGATGGTGAACCTTGGGCAGTCGCTGAGGTAGTGCTCGAATCGGAGGCAGCCAAACTTCACAGCAAGTGCCTCCCGCTCTATCTGAGCATACCGTTGCTCGACGGCCGTCAGCGATCTGCTTGCGAAGGCGATAGGTCTGCGGACTCCTCTCTTGTCCGTCTGGCTCAGGATAGCGCCAAGGCCGACCGGCGAGGCGTCCACGTGCACCTCCGTCTCCATGTTGACGTCGAAGAAGGCCAGAATGTTTTCTGAACAAATGGCGGTCCTAGTTTGTTTGAAGGCTTCTTGCTGCTTGTCCGTCCAGCTCCAGACGTGGCCCTTCTTGAGCAGCTCTCGCATCGGTTGAGTCAGATCGGAGAAGTTAGGAATGAACCTTGACAGGTAGGTTGCCAGCCCAAGGAATGAGCGTAGCTCCGATGTGTTCGTGGGCTCCTTGAAGGCCTTGAGCGCCTTTATTTTCTCCTCTGTTGGCTGGACGCCGCTGGCGCTGATGCGCATTCCGAGAAATTCGATGGAAGGTTGGGCGAGACGGCACTTATCGGGGTTAAGGGTGATCCCGTGGTCTCTGAGGCGCTGGAGGCACGCCTTCAAACGGCTGTTGTGTTCGGCCATGTTGCGCCCGAAGATCGTGATATCGTTGTGGGCCCGCCTGACACCATTTAGGCCGCTGAGGACTCCCGTCATGACTCTCTGCAGCACCTCCGACGCGTTGGTGAAACCCATGCTGAGCCTGGTGAGTCGCATGAGGCCCAGCGGGGTGCTGAAGGTGAAGAGGTGGCGGGACTCCGGGCTCACGGGGATCTGGTGAAAGGCTTTCGTGATGTCTAACTCGCTAAATACGGTCGAGCCCGCCATGTCGTCAGTGATTTCCTCGAAGGTCGGGATCGGCTGCTTTTCCGGCACGGCAAAAGAGTTTACATTGCGAAGATCCTGGCAAATGCGAATGCCGCCAGACTCCTTTGGCACGACAACCATCCGGGAGACCCACGGTGAAGGCCCATGCACGCGCTCGATGATGCCTTCATCTAGCAGGAGCTGTAGCTCGTCGATGACGGCCTGTCGCTGGTGGACGGGTATCCTGGACGGTGGATGGCACACTGGCACGGCTTCGGGGCGCAGCCGAACGTCGACCTCAACGTCCTTGACCCGGCCAAGGCCTTCAAAAACTGGCTGGAACTCGCGAAGTAACCGTAAGTCCGGTTGTAGGTCGTTGTCCAGATTTTGATCGTGTTTGGCGAGTAGCTTCTTCAATGTCGAGGATTCGGCGCTGTCACGAGGTTTCACAGCGTTGATCTGTCGGGCCGGCTGCTGGATGTGTAGGATTCCAATGTCGAAGGCGGTGTTGCGCCCAAGCAGAGTGATGCCACTGCCCTTGGTGATGAAGAACGGGGCTTGTAGCTCATCTGAGTTGGTGCGGAGAGCTAGATCGGCAAGGCCAAGCACTTGCAGGGGTGTTGATGAGCCATAGCTGAAGATCTGCTGGGTGGCGCCACGCAGGGGAACGTGCTGTAGGTGTTGGAAGTTCTGCTCGCTCATGACATTGCAGCTCGCGCCGCTGTCGACCAGCACGTTGAATTCTTTCCCTTCGATCTGCAGGCGCATGTTGGCCGATCTCTGCCCTGACGACGCAGCCGGCGTCTGTATCGTGAATGCTTCTTCGGTGAGGTTGTCGGGCGAGACATAGATTGAGCTGCCGTCCGTGTTGTTTGCAACCACGTTGATGCTGGAAGAGTTCTGCTGCCGGCGTTGCCTGCAGGCCTTTGCGAGGTGTTTGGGCTTGCCGCATGACGAGCAGGTCTTCCCTTTCGCGGTGCCGCAGCTGCTGTGGCCGCGCTCTCCACAGCGGTAGCAGGTGGTGTTGGAGGCGAATGTCGGCCTCTGGCCGTTTGGCTGTGGCTGGTCTCTGCGCTGGTTTGATGCCGACTTGTGAATGGCCGCGATGCTGCTGCTGCTGCTCTCCATGGCTGTGGCCTGCTCTTCCGCGGCTTCTAGTGCGCGAGCCTGTCTGAGAGCATCGTTCAATGCGATGTTGCTCTCCTGGAGCAGTCGCCGTCTGAGCTTGTCGGAGCAGCAAGTTGCGACGATCTGGTCTCTAATGAGAGAATCCTTCAGGGTGGAGAACTCGCAGGCTTCAGCAGCTGCCTTTAGTCTAGCGTACCAGGCGTCCACTGGCTCTCCAGTCTGCTGCACGCAAAGTCTGAACTGGTAGCGGGCGAAGACGATACTCTTGCGTTTGTCAAAGTGTGCTGTAAGAGCGGCCAGCAAGTTGCTGAGGCTGTCTTTCTTGTCGTCCGGCAGGTCCTTGACGATTTGGGCGATCTCCCTGCCTGCCGTGTAGGATAGCAGTTTGCACTTCTGAGTTTCGGCCGTAATTCCGGATGCGTCGATAAAGTCGCGGAAGCGATCGGCCCACACGGTCCACCGTTTAGAGATGTTTTGTTGATCAGTGTTTGTGCTGAATTGCTCAGGCGGTGGCAGGGAGATGAAATGCGCCATTGTGGCTAACCGAAGGGGTAAGCTCTGCTTGCGATGCCACTGTAAAGACTGCGATAGTGAAGGCGGCAGTGTGAGCCCGAAACGAAAGGCTTAAGGCCCCATATGGCCGTGGGCCCAATATATATATATATATTTGTTAGGCGACAGTGAACGATGCGTACATTCATGAACATGTACATTGCTACGCTATTGATGCTATTGATTAGGACAGAGCGGGCGAGAGAGAGAGAGAGCGCTGGCAACAGGCACCGCCCTGCTAGGCTAATTCAACTAGGTGGCAATAACAGACGATTTGTGCCTAATCTTGCACACTACCTTGAACCGCTAACTAGATTAATGTGCAAAAGAAATGATTTTCAATGGGGATCTGAGCAAGATGAAGCATTCATGCGGATCAAGTCCATGCTGTCGGAAAATACGGCTCTGGCAAATTACGACCCGAAGAAACCTGTGACGTTGGAGTGTGACGCTTCCCAAAAAGGACTGGGCGGAGTTCTGATTCAAGACAACATGCCCGTTTTGTACATCAGCAAGAGACTGTCAGAAGCTGAGAAAAAATATTCTCAGATCGAGAGGGAGGCTCTAGCAACTATCTGGTCAACGCAAAGGGCCATCGGTTTCTTGCAGGGCGTCACTTCATTCTAATTGTTGTGTCTGGTAACTGATGTATTTGTCTTGTTGCAGATTATCTCTTATGGCTGATATTGCTTTTTATTTGTCATGCGATTACGAAAGCTTTGGGCCGAAGAAAAACTTAGAGAGTAGACGCGCTCGGGGGGAGGCAATACGAGGGTTTTAAGGTCGTGGTCATAGACATAAGTAAATGGGGACTACTACAGTTATCACGTAACAAAAAGGGGACGAAACTTGCAAAGTACGAGTATGGGCTACAATAATTAAGTGCATTTGCCATGCACTTCACTAATCACGGATCACAGACCGCTTACGTACATTTTTGGTCCAAACGAAGGCTTGCCTATGCGCGTGTCAGCACGACTGCAGAGGTGGGCGATATCGTTGATGGCTTTTGACTTTACTATCGAATATCAGAGGTCAAAATTTATGAAAGCAGATGCCTTGTCACGATTGTTAAGGGATGATACAGTGCAGACATTCACCGTCGGGAGTATCGAACTACCTTCAACAATCATACCTGCTGAGGAGGTAAAAAAACAATCAATGGATTGCCCAGAAAATTTTCTGCTGAAAGAAGCTATTCGGTCCGGTAACTTCAACCACCCGATTCGTCCTTTTAAGGCAGTTGCGGATGAACTAACGATTGAGTCAGACATTGTCATCAGGGATACGCGAATCGTTCTGCCGAAGAGTCTGAGGTTTTCTGCAGTTCAGACAGCACACAGCACCCATTTGGGCATAGATCGAACTTTGTTACTTTTGAGATCCCAGTTCTGGTGGCCCGGTTTGGATAAAGACGTGAAACAGCACATCGGAAGCTGCGTAACCTGTAAGATAGTTAAGCCACGCAATCGAAGCTTCTTGACATCTTGGCCAACCGCCACGGAGCCAGGCGAGCGTGTACATGCTGATTTTGCAGGTCCTATAGATGGCCAGTACTTGCTAATATTTGTGGATGCAATGTCCAACTACCCAGAAGTACATTTGACAACCAATATGGAATCGTCGACAGTAATTTCCAGATTTCGAAGGACGTTTTCGCAGTGGGGCGTACCAAAGACTCTTGTGACTGATAATGGGTCCAGCTTCGTCTCAGCGGAGACAACGCAATGGTTGAAAGCTATTGGTTGCAACCATGTAACAACACCTCCGTACCACCCTCAGAGTAATGGGGTAGCTGAACGACTTGTCCGTACTGTGAAAGAATCCGTATCAGCATTGGGTTTGACCGTTTGAGTCAACAAAACGTCGACAGATTCCTGCTGTTTTATCGATCATCAAAGGGAAATGATGGCCGTACACCGTCGGAGAAGTTTTTAGGTCGAAACATTCGGACTCCTTTGATGTCGAATTTTTCTGGAGATGACGAGGTCGTGTAAAAGACAGAGAGAGCTACGTCGTTGGCTAGAGTCGTCTTACCGACTGGTCGAAACACGGCTATTATCAAGCTCGACAACGGCGTGTACAAAAAGGCACACTGGGACCAGATGCAAAGTTTCCAGTCTGGTGGCGGCAAGAGCACTGACTCGGAACAACTGGTTGCTGATGGTGCTAGTGAGGTGAATCAACCTCCAGATACGTTCCCTGGAGAACCAGAGCCGGTGCAGGGGCCAGAGCAGCAGCAACCGCAACCTCGGAGAAATGAAAGACTGTTGACTAAGCCAAGAGTGCATTACAAAGAATGAACTGTAAACTTTTGAAGTGGGGAGGTGCTGCGGGCTGGCTTTTGCCCGAGCAGATTTAAGTTTATTTTTAAGTGAAGTACGCTCGTATGATCATAGACTATTTCATTTGCCTGCATTGAGCACAAGAGCATAACTAAAGGCAAACCGCTTGGAAATAAGTAAAATAAATATAAAAGCTAAACGTGGCCAAGCAGACATTGGCAAAAGAAAGGCCGAAGGTATTACGGCGAATATTCAGGGCATTAAGCCCAGTGTCGAGGTCGCGTTCTGTGCCAAACCGAAAGCACCTATCTAAACCGCGCTTGCCGACGACAAACTCAAACGAAGTCGCCGCGAATGTTACGGCTACTGTGGTTGGGCAGCGGGAGAAAGAAATAGACCGGGGCTCGACTCAAGAAGCGCCTTAAGGCGCGGCAAATGGCAAAGCGGCCGTAAAATGGAAGCGCGGACAGGAAAGAATGAAAGAAAGAACGAGATCCGACTGCCAAAACATACTTTCATATATAGTCACCCGATCCCCCCTCAAGCCGGGTGGTTGGGTGTCTGGCTGGCCGGTCAATAATTCCATTCGCATTGAGCCCGCAGCGCGCTCTCAGGCCGGATAGATCTCGCTCTGTCACGTGCCAGGGGTCAAGGTCGATCCTGATTGGCTGGCCGTGCAAAGCCGGGGTACATTGCTGCACTTTGCGCACGATATTTGCACTCCCGTTACGTCGAGAAGTTTTGTTCATTAGCTATTTGTTTTTTTCTTCTGTTATATAAATTAGTTTTCCTCAAATTCTATATCACAAAATATAAAAATCAATATTTTGAAAAAGAAAAACCGCTTGGCGCGTGCATTTAATGATATTAATATAATAATAAAGCCATAGCGCACAATGTACATAAAAAGGCGCTACGCTATGAAATGTAACTGTAACACATCAGTTTCGAATGGCGGCTCGCGAGACTCGCCAACATGGGGAGGCGAGGCGCGCAAACGTACAAAAAGCCGCCACGAATAAAACGAGTTTATCTCGACGCATAAAAATTTGATTACAAAGAATCAAGGGAAAGGAGTAGGAATAGTGAACAAGGATAAAGGAGACCACAGAAAAATGAAAAATGACTACGGCAGAAGCGGAGAAGGCGAGCAAAGTCAACGCCTGAAGGCTTTAAAACCAAAGCGGAGGAGGCAGGTGCGGGGCAGCGAGACGGAGAGGGAGGGGCGAGGCGCAGAGAAAACGAGGCGGCGAACGAACAGGCATAAACTAGCTTAAACTTCATTTCAGTTTTGGCACGCTTGTGGCTAATTCACTTGCCAAATTTTTAATATCAGCGCCAAAACGCAGATGATCGCCTTTTAGGCTTGGATTGTCCCTTCGCTTGATTGCAGCTTGATTGGATCTGTAAGCTTTAAACAGTTAAACGTAGTGTTTAATGGGCTTTCTCGCCTTCAACACAAACGCTAGGCAGATCCATCTGACCCTGGTGATTAGAGCCTGTTATAGTTGGCTGGTAAAACGAATCTATTTTAACAAAAGTAGAAGGCATGAGGGGGCTTCTGGGACAAAATTTTTCACCTCCTCCATAATCCACCTAAATCCATCCATATTATCCCTGACAGAATCAGAAAAAAAGGGGGTCGCACTCGCTCACAAAACATCCTCCATAATCCCATTAAATCCATCCATATTATCCCTGACAGAATCAGAAAAAAAGGGGGGTCGCACTCGCTCACAAAACCTCCTCCATAATCCACCTAAATCCATCCATATTATCCCTGACAGAATCAGAAAAAAGGGGGGTCGCACTCGCTCACAAAACATCCTCCATAATCCACCTAAATCCATCCATATTATCCCTGACAGAATCAGAAAAAGGGGGGTCGCACTCGCTCACAAAACATCCTCCATAATCCACCTAAATCCATCTATATTATCCCTGACAGAATCAGAGCATAACAGGTGTCCACTGACACCTGTTATGCTCACTGACACTGACATAATCCACTAACATCCACCCAGAAACAATCAGAAAATAATCTGCATTCTTCTCCCCACATTCAATTTGCAACGCGAAACCAGATCCCAAAGACTTTAAATTATCAGCGCAGGGTCCTCACCCTTTGAAAAAAAATTAATTCTCAATAAAAATGTTTCCAGTTGTCTCTCCAGGTTCTTATTATACTCAGCCTAATCCATTGTACAAATCCAAGTACCAATGCAAACTAGAATGTAGCGAGTACATGAGAAAATATTGGCCCGACGTTGAAATCAATGTCCCTAATATTAATCTAGCTCTCCAAAGACACTGGTTTCATAAGTATGGAGTAACCTACGTAAAAGATTACGACAGCTACTATAACTTTGCAGAAATCATTAGACAATTGCGTTAAAAATCTCAAGCTGAAAGTCAGTAGTTGTTAGTAGTGGCAATACTTACAACACTCATCTAAGGGGGATAACATCAGTCTACCACCCCCCCCTCCCTAGGACAGCAAAAAAATCAACATAATCTAAGGGTGAAAAGTAGCGGTATTCTCACTTAAGTTACAGGACTTATAATTAATAGTATGCAGCCAAAAAAACTGAAAGGCCAAAATCGTTTTCATTTTGGCCTCGCCCGAGGCCGAAATCGTTTTCATTTTGGCCTCGCCCGAGGCCGAAATCGTTTTCATTTTGGCCTCGCCCGAGGCCGAAATCGTTTTCATTTTGGCCTCGCCCGAGGCCGAAATCGTTTTCATTTTGGCCTTGCGCGAGGCCGAAATCCTTTGCATTCTGGCCTTCACTCGAGACGGAATTCTTCCTCGGCTGGGCTCAGTTAAAGTGAAAATCTCTCTCCCCCCAACGCGCGCTGCGCCCATACACATACACTCCCCTCTCCCCCGCGCACGCGCGCCTCCATAATCCCATAAGATTACAGAATCAACTCCCAAAATCTATCGATTTGGGAGACGCGCGATTTGGGAGACGCGATAGATTTTTTCTTTGCGGATCGTACATTCTAGAAACTTCTAGAAACCCCCACCCCAGCTGGTTATATTAAACCAGAAGCATAAACAACCCAGTCCTCTTCACTTCCATGTCATCGTTTGCGACAGACCAAAAACGTTTAAAAGAACTTGAAGCAAAGTTAAAGCAGGAAAAGAAAAGGGCAAACATATTACACCGCAATAGTGATTTAGCTAGCTTCAACATTGAAGAAATATTTAGAAATTGGAAGAGAACTTCCTTAAAAAGCAACAGTGACTTCTTCAAGTCAGTAGAGGTAAGGCTCAAATCTGTGTACTTTTATATGTGCATTTGTCTGGTACTTTTTATTGTTATTTATAGCATTGTCTCATTTCTTACAATTTGAAGGCTGTATTCCATCTGCAAGAAAAAATTAACTTAAAAAACAAGATTTGAAGAACAGAGAAACTATCCCCGACGGGCTTGACTGCAATGTTTGCCTTGGCTGGCTCACCAACCCCCGGCTGCTCGGCTGCGGCCACACTTTCTGTCTCAACTGCCTGCAGCGGATTCACAGTGCCGAGAGAAATGCCACCGACTGTCCTTTATGTCGGGCTGTGACACCTGGACCGGTGGAAGAACTGCCACGAAACTATGCTGTCGAAACGTTGATTGAACGCTTCGATCAACAAGGCAAAAATGAATATTAATGAACTCTTTTCCTGCTTCAACAGATGCTTCAACAGAAAGATGGAATAACATCTTGAACAATAAAAAATAATATTGATTGATGAGTCAAAATGATGAGTCTTCTTTGTTTCTTTGCTTTAAAAAAAACCTTAATCCCTAGAATAATTTCTTTGTAACTCTAGTAGTTCTCTTCAGTAAATAAGTAAGTTCAATAGTAAGTTCTCTTCATGCGCGCATTTTCTCATACCACTCTATTCTCTGCAAGCATACTTAAAAGGGAACGCATTTTCTCACATTCTCTCAATGATCAACGTCAATACAAACTCTTCACCGTTGAAATCAAACCCACTACTATAAGGAGTACTATATAGGAGTACTATATGCTAGGACTACTATTAGTAGATAACGGGTTTTTGTTTGCGACAAATATCCGACAAACTGTCGGATTTTTTTTGCTCAACAAAAACTGTCGGAAAACTGCCGGAAAACTGTCGGAATACAACCCCCCCCCCGGTTCTCTCTTCTCCCAAACACCCGCCCAATCCAGCCGAATTTTCTTGCTTGAATCATTCTGCTCTCTTAACCCCCAGCTCTTTCAGCAGTCTTCCAAGTTCTTTACGTGGCGCGTGCAATATAAAGCCCACCCCTTCTCTCAAACAACCGCCCACCCCCAACCCCAACTTTGTCTTACTAAAAATAACCGCCTTGACTAATTTCCTAGCAATCGACTCACGAAATCCGCTTGAAATCCCCATATTGTCGAGTCTCCTGAGCATTTCTTTGTCCCAGCGATTCTTCTCCTCTGGATAATCCCTATACTTAACATCGTGCCACATGCAGACAGAATCTAATTCGTTCACAGGCTCATGCCCAGGATTTGGATTATTGTTTTTATCTAACTGTATTTCAAGTGGATTCAAAGGCCCGCAATATTTATAGCCGGGAAGTGTCCAGCCTTTGTTTGGATGAGGAAGCTTTTCTATCAGTCCATGTGAATCTATTTTACCACTAGAGCGCTGCATTATTTTATTTAAAATTTTCTTTTTTTAAAAATGACAGATCAGAAACTTAAAAAACTCTACTACAGCGACAAAGGGTTCTTTGTAGGCCAAATGCCGTTAGTAAACTCATGGAGCTGAGTAAAGAGCCAAAAGCTACAGTAGAAAAGTGGCTCTCTAAGCAGGCTGTCTTTCAAGTCTATTTCAAACCAGTAAAATTTGAAAGGCCCCATTTCAGTATTTATAAACCTAATGAGGCGCACCAAGCAGATCTTCTGTTTCTCCCCAATGACTCAGGCTACAAGTATGCTCTCACAATTATAGACATTGCTTCCAGATATAAGGAAGCTCGCCCACTCAAGACGAAGAAGTCAGAGGTTGTTGCCAGCGCACTGCAAGATATTTATAAAAACTCTCCGCTCACATACCCCCAAACCTTTATGACCGACCCGGGTAAGGAATTCATGGGTGCAGTCAAATCCCTTATGGAAAAGAAAAATACGAAGATTCGCTACGGAAGAACTGAGCTCCACAGAGACCAGGCTTTTGTGGAAAGATTCAATCTAATTCTAGCCAAGAGACTATTCACTAAGCAGACAGCGCAAGAACTCAAACTGAGTGCGGGGCAATACTATACCAAGTGGACAGAAAGACTCCCTACTGTTATAGAGCAACTGAACAATGAAGTCACACGCATGACTGGATTGAAACCGTCCCATGCAATTAAACAAGACATTGTCAAACTTAAGGCATCTCATAGAACAGACAACACACACAACACAAAACACACCTCAAACTACCCTAAGCTTCCAGGAGTTGAATCACCATACATACTGACAAACTCTGAGTTTCTACGCTTTTTATATCTACCTGGAGAGTTAGAGAAGGACACTAAAAGAAGAGCTACAGATCCATACTTCAGCCTTGATGTACATAAAATAGACAGACATTTTACCTCCGACTCCGGTGACTATTACTTTTTATCTCAGGCCTTTAGCCCTAAATCCCCCACGCGGTCATTCACTAGAGCTGAACTCCTAGTGATACCAGCTGACACAGAAATTAATTAAAATATTAAAATAAAAAATGACAAAGATCGAAACCAGAACCATCAATAAACTCAATAAAATCATTGAATCAAAGAAACCAGTTCTTATATCAATTAAAGGTGCCAAAGTAAAAATCGATCCCGTGCAGCAAATAGTTCAATGCAATGAACTAAGACACAGCATCACAGACGAAAAGTCAGGAGGAATCCTACCATTAGCAGCTCTTATCCCAATCATTGCAGGCGCTGTAAGTGCCGCAGGTGGTGTAGCTGGAGGTGTAGCAACTGCTGTTAAAGCTGGGAATGATAGAGCCCACCAGCTAGAATTACAAAAGATTGCAAGAGACAAAGGTATAACAATTAAGGCAGGAGAGGGCTACCCTGAGGGCTGCACCGATTGTGATGATCATGATGATTGTGAGCATGAAAATTCTGTAAGCAAGTCTGACATTGTCAAAGCCATCATGACACTGCACAATGCTGGGTTTACAATAATGCGCATGTGATGAGGTTTAAAACCCCACTTTATCCAGCTTCATAAACCTAAAGCTATTGATAGGATGTAGAAACAGTTCAACTTTTCTATCAGGGTGGTCACCCTCAAAATTTTTTTTATATTTTCGAGAAAAATGCCAAAAGCCAATCCAGCAAGAGATTTAGTCAACAAATATTTTTCGTCTCATTTACCCTACCCTACAACCTTACAAGGCGTCTCATTTCAAGACAAAAGTAATTTACTAAGAGAAGCATGTAAAAAAAGTTTAACACCGACCCTGGTCACCTGGGAAGCTATGAAAAACAGTTGGAAATCATCAATCAATTAGAATCCAATCAGTATGCGCCTATACAAAATCCTGCAAAGGAACACCAAGAGAGGAGTCGCAACTTAGTTAACAAATACGAAACTCTCACTGGTGAAAAAGCAAAGTACCCACAAAATAAGCAGGAACAAGTGAAATTAGAGCAATTAATCCATTTAAAAGAGTCGGAGCTTGCCATTGAAGAGATAAATTTTGCACAGAGGAAGTTTACAGAACATTAAATAGAGTACACAATCCCAATAAACGGCACCACCGCAAACATCTACGACTATAAAGACAGCATCCAATCAGTTGTTGATCACACACTCAAAACACGCAAGACCTTTAAACTACAGATATCATTCAAGATTGCGTTTTATATGCCTGCAAAACCTACTGAGCATCTCGAGTATTACATGACAACAAAGGCAAAGCCATTCACCCCTACAGACACACTGGATCCTTTCCTTCAAGATGTCACTAAGAAAATTGAAGCGTTTACATCCAGAGGTTCCGGATGGGTCGTAGGGGGGATTCAAAGAGCGACTATCATGGTCATGAAATATGACCCACTTAAAGCCTCCCCTTATCTAGAGCTCCCGCATAAGCTAGCCGGCAAAAAAGCTTGCATAAATGTTAAAAATAAAGACAATTGCTGTGCTCTATGGGCAGTTCTCTCTGCACTTCTTTATGATAGTGTCCTTCACCACCCCGAAAGAACCTCAAATTATCAAAATTATTTCAACTACTATCTCATCGAATGCGAAAAGAAGGGAATCAGGTTTGACAAAGGAGGCTTGGCGATCTCTCAGATCCCAAAGCTAGAAGAAGTGTTTAATAACAAAATTAGAATCACAGTCTTTGAATGGAGTGAAAAAACTGAGAAAGTTCAACCGGTCAGATGTAGCAAAGACGTTTTAGATCCTGAGGGGAAAAGGCGGACTGAAGTGGATCTTCTAGTGATTGGTAATTTACTAGAGGAGGCTCACTATGTTTGGATTAAAGATCTTTCAAGACTCATTCACAAGCAGTTGAATAACCATCACGAGGCTGTTGCCATCTGCCGCTTGTGCCTTAAGCATTACAGTGGACCTGAACGCTTTGAAAAGCTAACAGAGCATTAATTATCATGCGAGGATCACCCGACAAACTGCTCTCTTCCTTCAGCTGAAGAGAAGTATCTCCGGTTTAAGAACTATCACAAGATGGAGAAGCTCCCATTTGTTGTATATGCTGATTTCGAATGCTCAATCATGCCGGAAACTCAAAAACAAACTCAAACACAAAAACATGTCCCCAATTCAGTAGCATATGCCTTTATTAATACAAAAGGACTTGTTGAGTATAATTATTTCTTTGGAGAGCAGTGTGTGGAGCAGTTTATTGCCAGAATGTTAGAGTTGCAAAAAGTGATTAGCACCCTTCAACCTGTTCCAATAAGTATGTCTGAGGAGGATGAAAGCAATTTCCTATCAGCAACTCATTGTCACATCTGCAGGAAACAGTTAACTAGCACTGATATTAAAAACCCGACCGTTAGAGACCACTGCCACTTTACTGGGAAATTTAGAGATGCAGCGCATAACACCTGTAATCTAAAGCTAAAATCGAACATTCATGATCTAACAATATTTTGTCACAACGCAAAGAACTATGACATGCATTTAATAGTTGAAAAAATCGGCATGATTCCAGACATACACCTTGATTGCATCGCAGAGAACAAGGAGAATTTTAAGTGTGTTGATATTGATCAGGATAATTCAGGTAAAGGTAAAATAAGACTGAAGGATTCATATCAATTTCTAGCTGCCAGTCTAGACGAACTAAGCAAGAATCTAAAAGATGAACAATGTACATTTACAAAGACGTTTGCAAGTAAAATTTACAACAGTGATGAATCATTTAAACTCCTGAGAACCAAAGGCTTCTACCCCTATGAAAATATTACTGGGTATCACGTATTTGAAGAAGGTTTACCACCACAGGAGAAGTTCTTTTCAAAGCTAACATACTCTGGAATCTCTGACGAAGACTATGAACACGCGAAACATGTTTATAATTACTTTAATTGTCAAAACTTCTTCCAGTATCACCTGCTTTACCTCTACACAGATGTGTTTCTGCTGGCTGATGTGTTTGAAACCTTCAGATACACCTGGTACACAGCATATGGCCTCGATCCAGCACATTATGTGTCTCTGCCTGCCACTAGCTGGGAATCTTTGCTTAAAATGAAATAGGATCAAGATCCAGATTGGTACATTGAACTTCTTACAGACATTGACATGTACAATTTTGTCGAATCGTCAAAGCGAGGGGGATCTCAATTTGCGTTAACAGGTATGCAAAAGCAAACAATCCCTACATTGAATCTTACAATAAGGAGCAGCCCTCAAACTACATTACTTACTTGGACGCTAATAATCTCTACGGGTGGGCGATGAGTCAAGATCTTCCAGTTAGAGATTTTCGATGGCTACCCTCATCAGAATTCAAATGGGACTTTTCATTGGCTGCCATTTAAGAGGTTGATGTTTACATTCCACCAGAGCTTCACGACTATTTCTCTGACTTTCCACCCTTCCCAGAGAACATCAAGTGCCCGAAAATAATCGAAACTCCCTATGGAACTTGGCACCTGTCAGGAACAGAAAAAGAACATACAGAGAAACTAACACAGAATCTAAACAACAAGACACGTTACAAAATCCATTACAAACTGCTTCAGTATTTTATCTCACTTGGTTGCAGGGTCACCAAAGTTCACAGGGCTCTTACATTTACAGAGGAAGCGTGGATGAAACCCTACATTGATAAGAACACCCAGTTTAGGACCAAAGCAACCAACGATTTTGACAAGAACCTCTTTAAGTTGGCCAACAACTCTGTCTATGGCAAGACTCTTGAGAATGAGAGGAAAAGAACAAACCTGAAACTTGTTACCTCATCAGAGCCTGCTGTTATTCAGCAGATCAAAGCCAACATTCAAAGAACTCGATATCTTTAATAGCTACTTGGGTGTGATCATATTTTACAAAACCAAGGTGACGCTGCGCAAGCCGATCTATACAGGTGTCACTGTTCTCGACGAATCAAAACGTCTGATGTAAGATACCAGTTCTTCTATGGCATGAAGCAGCAGTACAAGGATAAAATGAAACTCTTGTACACTGACACAGACAGTTTTATTATGGACATTCAAACAGAAGACATTTATCAGGACATGCTGCAGCAAAA
The DNA here is from genome assembly GCA_002269645.1 of Macrostomum lignano. Classification (NCBI taxonomy): domain Eukaryota; kingdom Metazoa; phylum Platyhelminthes; family Macrostomidae; genus Macrostomum; species Macrostomum lignano. The sequence goes on from NIVC01000716.1 coordinate 376,813, forward strand.
AGATTTGTTTGACTTGTCTGAGTATGATGAATCTTTCAGGACACAGAATGGCGATCAAGTGTTTGACGCCACTAACAAGAAAGTGATTGGGAAAATGAAGGACGAGATTGCTGGTGACATAATCACTGAATTCATTGGGTTGAGAGCAAAGTCCTACTATTTTGTAAAATGTGAGTCGTCAGACCCAATTAAAAAATCAAAGGGAATTCCGAAACGTGTGGTTAGGAAGGAACTTAATGAAGCTGAATACAGAGACGCCTTGAATTGTAACAAAAAGACATCACATGAGTTCTCAAAGCTACAATCTAAAAACCATATTATTCACACAATTCGGCAAAAGAAGATTGGGCTGTCAGGTGCAGATAACAAGAGATTCATTTTTGATGACAACATTAACAGTCTACCGTTCGGGCACTGGAGATTAGGTTTAGGAGATTGGGTTTAGGAGGTGGAGATTAGGTTCGTGCACTGGAGATTAGGTTTAGAAGGTTGAGATTAGGTTTAGTTTTAAGAGAAAGTTTAATAAACCTCATAAAAAATGACATAAAAAATGACGACAAATAACTTTCTTGAAGATTTGGCTAACGAACTGGAAATCCCAAACTTTAGAGGAATATTTATGAGGGACACTCTGCCTGATTTTCCTCTAAGAAAGGAATGCGGCATCATGAACTTTGACACCACCGATAAGCCAGGATCTCATTGGGTTTGCTGGGTGATTGATCCCGATCGCAAGCACAAGTGTTATTACTTCGATAGCTATGGGACGGCAGTACCAGAAGAGCTAAGAAATTATATGAAGGGAAAAAATAATAAAAAAATTTACCACTCAGACTTTATTCTCCAAGGTCTTAGCAGTGATATTTGCGGTGAGCTGTACATGACTGTTTTGTATGCAATGACCAAAACACGAAAGACCTACAAGGAAATTATTCTAGGCTGTGTTTCATAAGGGCTCATTGTGCATTTCTCGCCGTCCTTCTTGCCGAATTTCTTGCCGACTTTCTTTCCACATAATGTTGAAGAACTTTCTCGAGTTCATTTCTCAGCTGACTCATGTCATCAGTACCGACCATGTTCAAGTTCATTCGAATTGTTTGTTCATAAAGATCCTGAATGGTTTTGAACTCATCCTCTGAAATGAACTTATCCTCGATTGCCCTTGAAATGTACCCTATGATTGAAGTGTGCACACTTTCTCTTTTACTTGCTTCTCCTGTAGCTGTTTTAGTTTTTTTCGCCTGTTTCGCGCTAATGCTCCAGTAATTGCTGAAATAAGTCCACATGCAGCACCCACAGAGCCGAGCGGGATTGCGATTGGGGCTGTGATGACTGGCAACGTTGAGACAGCTGCAGCAGATCCAGATAGAACAGACACAGATCCTAGAATCATATTGCTGTAGTCGAAAAATTTACAGTGGCTGTCATAGCGCTTAATTTTCTTTGTGTTGTGGAAAATATTTTTTTCAAGATCATCTCGCATTTTTTGAATCTCCACTAGTCGAAACTGCTGAGAGTTACAAGTAATGACGGGGTAGAGTTTTTGTTGCTCATATTGAGGTGCACTAGGTGCTGTGGGTGCTGTGGGAGCATTCGGTGCCATTGGGTTTGGTGCTGTCGGTATTTTAGGTTCAGACTGATCGTATAGAGAATTTTGTTGGGCCATTTTTTTCCCTAGAAAAAATAAAAAAATTATAAAACTATCCGGTTTGAAGATCTATTGTTTTGAAAAAAGATCTGTTTTCTTTTGATTTGATTAGATTTTGATGAAATTTGATAATTTCATCTGTAGACATGACCGGACGAGCAGTACACTGTAATTCCTAAAGGTCCGAAGAAGGGTCCGGGAAAGGTCCATTGTGGAGGGTCCGGAGCGTCGAAATAACGGACCATGAAAGGTCCGTATTTTGATGGGTCCGTATTGTAAAGTCCGTATTGCAAGGTCCGTATTTTGAAAGGTCCGTATTTTGAAAGGTCCCTATTGCAAAGTCCATATTTTTCAGATGTCCGCATTATGGGTCCGAAATATAAAAACGATTACACCCCAAAATGTATTCACTTGATCTGCAAGACACAAAATACCCACTATTATAGGTATGAATTTTATGAATTTCCTTACCTGTAAAATTGTTCCCAATTACATTATGTGAGGCATACAATGTTGTCAGTCATTGCTCAATTTAAGAAAAGTAAGAAGTGAAGCATTCGTAATCAACAATTGCATGTTTATGAAGGATGTTAACCAATTTAAAGTATTTTTATGGTATATAAAGATTGATCCTAAAATATTTATTGTTGTAGTACAAAAACAGTGGTAATAATAATATTTAGTAATTATTTGTTGCACATTACACATTGCGAATAAGTGTTTGCTTTGGTCACTCAAAGAGTGAAGTTGAATATACAGACTAAAAAGCACAAACTAAATACACAGGGCAATAAATAAGCAGCCAACATCGCCGTGACCCTATGATGACAGATAACACTCTATGATTATGATTGTGAATATGAAAATAAATATTGTGATTGTGATTAGGCTTGTGATTACGATTAATTCACAGTCATATTCAATCGTACTAACATGAAAATGAATATAATTATTATAAAAATGAAAATGATTACAATAGTCATGTCTAGGCGTTATAAAATCATCTAACGAAGTGCATCCAAAATAGCTACTGCAGCCTTGCGGACGGCTTTCTTGCGAAGGCCCGACAGCACTTCGATTACCTCCAGAAACGCCTCTAGGGCAGGGAGGTGCTGGAGGTTGAACGCGATGAAGACAATTACAAATGCAATTATCGAGTCAGTAACACTGTCGAATGGGATGCTCGCACCGTTGACGAAAACGCCGCACCATTTTCCATCCTCTGTCAGAATTCTGACTGGCAGTGCGTCGCGAAGAATAATAGACGGGTCGACTCGCAACCGACCGAGAAGAAGAAAGACAGCCACAGGCAGCTTGTCCTCCTCTGAAACAACTGGCAATTCCACATAATCCTTGCACAGCTTGAAATTTTTTAGCAACTGCCTTTTACTGTACACAAGCAACAAGGCGTTAATAATCCTGCTTCTCATTTCCGATGGACTTGGTGGAAGTACATAGTCAGTTTTGCTTCTGTTGTATGTCTGGATCATGAGATACGCCTCCTGCTGCAGTACTGCGATGTTTACCAGTGGCGCATATAAGGCAATTTCGTCACTAACCGTCAAATCTTGGCACCGCAATATTCGAATCGGAAACAGAGCCTGCATTTCGTTGAGAACGTCTGATATTGAAGAGTCATGATGAGTCTCGTTCAATCTCGTTCGACGAGCTTCGTGTGACGGTGGTACATCGGTATCGAACTCGCCGAAGTCAACGCTCTTCGCCATTGCACTGCCAGCATCGTCTGCATCACTATCATCATCGCCTTCTTCTTCGATCAGATCTTCGTCGTCGTTGATACGCTGCTTGTTGGCTCTTTTAGCACGTGAAGCTATAATTTCATTGTCGTCATCATCTTCCTGGCCTTCAACTTCCTTGTACTGCCGTTTATGCCTTTGGCTCACAGTAACCGCACTTGGGCCTGCAGCAGCTGCAGCAGCATTTGGTAGAATTATATGCCGATGACCAAGTCGACCATGCTTCCGTCGCATCTCCTGAACCGTTGGGCTGCTCTTGTCGACAAAGTCGCCAACGAACCGGAGCTCTTTGAAACGCCGAATAAGCTTTTGGCGCCAAAAGCTTGAGCTCCCACTTAATGAGGTGTCCTTCAGTCCAGGATACGAAGTTACTATGGAAGTGCACACATCTGTTATCTGGCTAGATGACAGGTATGGTTCATTTGGCGACAGATAGTTCAAACAGATGTGATCGACGATGAATTTAAGGAACTTGTTGACAAACGTCGCGTTCATTTTTAAATCGGAACCCTTTTCGGGGTGCATTCGTAGATCACGAAGGGCGTTGGCGAGATCGTCCATTCGTGGAAGCGAGTACACTTCGGGCCATGGAAGTGTAGTTGCAGCCGTAGCTGCTACAGCTGGATTTGGACTCAGAGCCTGTGTGCCTCGACTCGGTGTTGTGGCAATCTCGACATTGCGTATTTCGCTTTGCTGCTTTGGTGTAGTTGAAGGTTCTACAGGGCATGCACCGCAGCTTGGAAGCAACTCTCCAGAAAGAAGGAAGTACACAGTTCTACATTCCTTTGCCACCTCCGATATTAAATCATCGTCGTCGATTTCGAAACCGTCAGAAGTGACAATGCGAACATTTTCAACATCTGCAATGTCCAATTTTAAACAACCTTTGATGCGAAGGTCCGCCAAGGTCAGGCCAGAAGCTGGAAGGAGCTTCTTGCGCTCCTCTGAGCCGTTGCAGATTCGAAGCTGAAATGAGGTATGATGTGCACAACCTCAATCAGAATACATCTGGTAAGACACAGATAAAATGAATTTATAAAGCCAAGGAATTCTTGTTCATTATGATTTTTCGGCTTTTGTCCTTGGCTTGACTTAATGTAGTAGTAGTAGTAGTAGTAGTAGTAGTAGTTAATTGGCTTGGGCAAGTAGTGCCCGTTATGTTAATAGAGTGTATTTAATTAGATATGAATAACTTAGTGTTAACAAAAGTTGTCAATAATGGACAATACAATTTAAACAGTAGAAGTTTTTGCATTAGATCAATGCCTTTAAGTTGCTGTGAGATGGCTTTCTTCCAAGGATCAATTGGATTGTCATTGTTGTTAAAGAGACTAGTGGTAGTAGAGTTAGCTTTAAATAAGTTTTAACCAGAAAAGGAGGTACCTTTTCTTAATGATTTCAGAAATAGGAAGAATGTTGAGTTCATTGAGTATGACTTTATTGCTTGTATGTATGCTCTGGTAGATTAAGAATTTAAGGAGAGACTTATAGAATTTCAATTGAATATTATCCAGATCCTTAATTTTTGATTGCCTGGCCAGTGGACCCCATACCTTGCAGCCATAAGTAATGACTGTGACAACAAAATGTTTAGTGTTTTTATGATGTTTTTGTTTTTTTGTTGCTTTTTTCTGAACAATCTTCACTCTTCAATACTAAAAGCTGAAGCTTCAACAAGCTTAGACAGAGGATGAACCCATTTTAGGCAAGAAATGGTTCGAAAACCTGCACCATCTACATAGAACTAGCCTAGTCAAGGAAGGGCAAGCCGACCTATCATAAAAAGGTTAGACACCTATAGGCCAGAAATCTATGTAAGGTGGAGAGCACAGTTCCTTGTGCTAGAGGCAAGGTGGCCCTTGTAATAATTTGTTATTTTATGAAGTGCAAGTGTATGCCATATTGTTATATGCTTAAATTTATCTAAAATGATACCCACTAAGATTGTAGATTATTGATCAATGTTTTGGCAATGTAGCATTGGATAATATTTTAAAGAAAGAAAAAGTTTCCCTTGATACATTAAAAATGGAATTGGCTGATGAAAAAAGTGCTGAGTAGGTTCAATAAATACTAAATGGTCATTATTCACAGTGCATATAAAACTGCTATAATGACAAGAAAATTTAGCATTCACTTTTTTACAAATAATTATCCACTTGTTGGAAAGTTGAATAATATGGCTAATTAATGCTAAAGCAATTCCAGTTGGTTCTAAAATTGGCAAACAATAACGGTAATTTAATGTTGGAGTCCGATATACAAACCCCTGATATTTTAGTTCATTAGTAGAAAGACAAATAGTGCCAATAATTGAGTCTGTATCTAAATTCATGTTGTTGCATAACTCAGTTTGTTCATCTATTGTCAATAGCATATTTAAGCTAATAGGATTTATATTATGGCTCTTAATTGTACCTGGTTCATAGTGCTTAATGATAAGTGCCTTTTGAATTTGATATTGTTTTGCACATGTATAGGCAGGATTTTTGAAATTTCTTGCATGCCTGTTTATATTCTTAAGCAATTGATGATGAGCTTCACCTCGCATACACCATAAGTATTTAAGACCACTATAATAATGATAAAATTCAGGATAGTGACATATATAATGCAATTTACATTTATATTTAGGATTGAAGCCCGTGTTTCTATATATTAATTCTAATTGGCCAGAAATAAGAGATTGAAAATATTCTAAGTTTATGCTACTATCATATGGGGACAAAATTATGTCAAGAAACTGCCTGTGACAATTAAATAATATCCAAATATCATCATCCAACTCAAACAAATGTCCAAATAAAAGTCCAAAGTATTGTAGAATAACAATTATTTGATTAGAAGTACATGGTAGATGATAATTTTGTAAGTGATATTTATTTATTGTAGGAATACTGACTTCTTTAATCAAATTTAGTTGTTTGTTTATATAGTCTATACTAATATTATGATTTTGAATAACACTTAATAGAATAATACATATAACAACATGAGAAAACCCTTCAAACACATCATGCATTATATCAGGGGGGAAAAATATTGAAAGTTAATATATGCTACACTTCTAAACACAGATGGTGAAATTAAACCATTACTTAAGGATTTAAAATCTTCAATATATGATGAATTATCTCGATATTCAAATAGGAATAATGTACTTAATTCTTCTACTCTAATGCTACAAAGCTGTTTATAACCTATAAAACAAAATCTACAAATATAACCACTTGAAAACCAAGTTTGCATACCTAACATTCTATGTATTGATAAATTATCCCCAGTCATGAAAGCAGCAATAACAGGCATTTTTATCAAATTACTTATTTGAAATTTTTCAAAGTAAAGCTCATTCAGCTCTCTAATTAATGGAAATAAACAAAACTGTAAACCTTTCTTTTTAACATTTGAATCATTAAATACTGTTAAAAGAAAATATAAGTCTGAAGATGAACTAAGATATTCAGGGAAATTAAGAATAGTAAAGTATACTACACATAATTTATGTTTTGTTTTGGCAGACCCAATAGGATTACATATTTCAATTTCATCTGAATAAAGTTTTATGAATATACCATTCTTATTTGTTAACAATGGACTAATATGTTCTTCAAAATAAGTAGACTTGAAAAAAAAATTTTCTTTGTTGGTTGCATTTAAATAAGAATTTGTAATAATATAGGGCCTACTTAAGCAATGTCTCATTTTTTATAATAGAACTAAGTGTTTCTTTTATTGGAATATATAGAATTTTTAATTTTGATTCTTCATCTATGATTTCAATGGGCTCAACAAAATTAAACTTGTTTTGTAAAATTTCAAATATTTTTTTATTACTTAATAGTCTATGCTCTAATGAAAGGTCAATCATTTCTTGCAAATTTAATTTATTTTTATAAGAATTATAGCTGTTAACTATTGAAGGACATTCTTCTTTTAAAAATTGCTCAAATAACAAAAAATAGTCATCAGCAAACTTCAATACTATTTCCTTAACAAGTTCACATAATTGATTAGATTTGCTTTTAGGAATTAAAAAGAAATGTCTAGACTTTAGATAAAAGTAAACAAAATTTTCAGCAAGATGTTTTCTTGTATTTTCACATAAAAAATCACTAGACATTTCAAATTCAGGGTCTTTTTTTTCATTTTCAACATGGTTACAAATAGTAGATAATATGGCTATATCTATAGGCACAGCTTGCAATTCATTTTCTAAAGGGTTTCCTAATAAGTCTAGAGTAGGGTTATTATGAACACAATTTGGCTGTAGAACTTGGTCTTGGGAAAAATTATCAACAACACTGTTTTTGTGCATACGATAGGCATGTGCTTGTAATCCTTCAATTGTAACACTAATATGGTAACATCCCCTAACTGGACATAAAAAATTGCTATTCCCAAAAGAATGGTATAGTTTTATATGACTTATAAGCTTAAATAAATCCTTGTGTGTATGAAGACATATACTACATTGAAATAGTTTTGAAATTACATTTTCATCTCCATTTAACATATCCTGGACAGTGGATAAGCCTACTAAATTCGTCGTTGTGGAATGGACAACGCGTAAAAACGTTTAAAAAGCACTAATTTTTAGGTTTGATCAGAACGAATTGCACGCAACAATCTAAATGTTCGAAGTTAGTAGAGTGAAACAAAAGTTCCCAACATATTTTTGATCTGTGTTAGAAATGCGCTTGTACCTGTTAAAAGGAATACAATATATAATTCCTTTAATTTAAGGCATTTAGAGCTTTCGATTGATGCAATTACATTTGACGGATAATTTTATTTGTGTTTTTATGCGGCAAAAAATACGGTGGTATAAAACCTAAATTTATTTCCAGTCCGATTTTCTCTATAAAATCTCGCGTGTGCTTAAAAAAATATCATTTGAGGGCACTTGAAAAAATTTCATTCGTTTTCTCTGACCAAAAAAATCGGACCTTCAGACATGAAGGTCCGCCTTCAGGCATGAAGGTCCGCATTATGCAATTCGGACCTTATCCGGACCCATAAGATTTACAGTGTAGATTCTGCTTCATCAATAGCAATGTCACGAAGATTGAGTGTTCTCTCCAGACGATCAAGCCTCCTTATTATTTTACCCCAAGAGCTATACATTCCGTTTAGATAGCTACTGTGTGATACATCCTTTCTCTTTAATGCTTCAAGTCTTTCTTTGATTCGATCATGCAACGATGTTGACTGAGTCATGAACTCTTCTAAATTCCTCACTTTACCTGTGTTGGTTGCGACGTTTTCTTTAATTCTATCATGCAATGCTGTTGACTGGTTCATGAACTCTTCTAAATTATTGACTTTAGCTGTGTTTGTGAAAACTCCTCTTTCAAGAATACGCATCCGTCTATCAGTGGAATTTACCAGAAGATTAACTGTCGATCTTAAGCTGTTGATTTGCGAGACTGCCGAAGTTATTTCTGACCTAAGTTCATTAGTTGCGTTTAACAACGGCACATAAAGCTTATCACTTTCAAACTTCTGCCTAGCTACTTTAAGCCTGAGATCTTCCATGTTCATTTGCAACTGGTGCATGGAGCGCTCCAGGGCTTTCAGTCTGTTTTTATTCAGTTTGATCTCTGGGATCTTTTCGTCGCTGTTGATATATCGCCTGTCAAGGATGGATATTTGAGCTGATGTAAGAGCGCTGTTGCCAGAAATGGATTCACCTGCAAAATTAATCGACATCTTTTATTAGCAAATTTTAAATTACAGTTCTTTTTTCCTTGTTGATCATGACAAACTGATAGGGTTGGTTCCACTTGTCATAGCAAAGATTAACGAATTCCTCTTGTGAAATCTTTCTGCTTGAGTTTTTTGTTGGATTTATAAAATAGGCAGGCGCAATGACCTCATTGTAAAATCTTTTTAGCCTATCCTGTGGAATGGTTGGAAACAGGAGAATCAGATTGCAGTTCCCACGAATTGTTTTGTTCGGGAGCTCGAACCAGTTCTGTGCAATGTAAATTACATTACAATTGTTATGTCGTCCTCTTGTAAAATAGTTTTCTATCTGCTTCTGTGGGCCTGTCATACAATCATCAAAGACGATCAAATGCTTTCTCCCTTTTTCTAGCTCATCTGTTGGGGTAGAAGTTTGGTCTTTGGATCAGCCTGCGGATCTCCATAGGTGAACACTTTAATGTTCTGCCATTTTTCATTGTCTTTGAGGTGCTTTGCATATTCAGCAGCTACAATTTCAGGGTTACTGGGAAGGCTCATTTGGTTATTAAAACATTGAATAATGTCCTCTTTGTTCAGTTTGTTTTGCAATCCAGAAATCAGCATTTTATACTCATCTTGATACAGTGTGGGAGAGTAGATGTGCAGAGTGTCATAGTCGATAAAGCCAGGTCTAAGAAGCATGTTAAAGACTCTGAATATTTTACCTGAACCTGATGAACCAACAACAATGCATCTGAAGTGACTCGGGATTGACTCGTGGTGAGAAAACTTAATCTGATTACGCGTCCAGTGAGGATTGAAGTCGTTTGAAAAGTCTTTTTTTTCTATGATAAAAAAATTTTAAAATAATAAATCATTTAGAAGATGTGTCATTTCGGGACTTGAATGTGTCGTTTTGGGACTTAGATGTTTCATTTTGGGACTTAGATGTGTCATTCTGGGACTTAGATGTGTCATTTTGGGACTTAGATGTGTCATTTCGGGACTAGTCTTGTACCCTCGGAAAGTACCCTTTAGTCAAATTTGAAACCACTTCCTTTTTTAATGCTAAAAAAGCCTCCTTTTTAGGCATTAGCTCATCTTCTCATAGACTGCAGGGTCCACACTGTCTGGATTTGGGGCCAGTGGAGCCAGCGGGGCCGGCGGTTGAATCTCTTGTTTAGGTGTTACAGTATCCTTTATCTTTTTGGCTGCTGTGGCTACACTGCCAGCCGCTTCGGCAACGTTCTTGATGTTCTCTTTGTTCTCTCCAATGACCTTAAAAATCTTGGCCCCCTGAGCGATCAAATCAGCAAGGCCATTCCCAGAGCGTTCTTTTCTTGGATAGTGGCCTGCAGGGAAAAGTCCAGATCCGCGTTTAATAAGATTAAGTTCCTCTTTGTCATAGTATTTGTCCACGTCTTTCTCAAAAATAATAGGCATTTTTACTTGAAATAAATTTTTTTTTGTTGAACCGCGAAAGCAGAAGCTCTCTCGCCCTCTTATCGATGTATTTTCTCTCAAGCATTTTGTCCAGGATGTTGACAAATTCTTTTCTATTCTCGTCTTTCATTCCAGTCTTTGCCGCTCCTAGAAGAACCGCTACTCGCTTGTAGATTTCAGAAATTCCTTTTCCAGTTGAGGGCGGTTGGTCTTGAGGTTGTGGAGTTTGTTGGGCTTGTAGCTGCTGGGGAGGTGATGCAAAAGACTGCTCACTTTCAGAGATGGAACTGTCATGCGGTGCCTGTCTTTGTTGAGGTGTGAAAACTCTTTGATTGATTCTGTTCATTCGATCTGGAGAGTGTTGTTCTAAGCGTTGCCAGGCATCTGGGTGATCATTTTTATATTTAGCTACTTGAGTCGGATCTACATTTTCCAGTTGCCTGAGTACTTCTGTAAAATGTTGCTGCTGTGGTTGTGGTTGCTGTTGTTGCTGTTGTTGTTGTTCTAGATATTTTATGACTTCCGCCTGATCTGGCAAACCGAACCATACTTTGATGTGCTTGTACTTTTTGAATTTAGTCAGGTTGACACCGCTATCGTACATGTGTTTCAGAACTTCTGGGACCTTTAGTATTTCTATATCTCTAACAAGAGAAAAAGTCACTAGATTTCTGTAGTTCTTTAGCTGCTTCTCGGAGATTTTCTCTTGGTTCTTGGTCATAAAAGTCAGTAAGGTGTCTGTGAAAGGAATTTTCATAGTTTCAGAGCCTTTGACAACAGAAATATTTTCCTTATTTATGTCGATATAATATTCCACTGGTTCATTATAAATGTTTTTTCTCCACATACTTATTCCAAATACATATTTCCCATCATGTTCTACACGCTCTACTGGTCCAAAAATGTTATCTGTCACTTTTAGTTGCTGTTGTTGTGGTTGTGATTGTTGTTGTGATTGTTGTGGTTGCGGTTGTGTCTGTGGTTGCGGCTGTATCTGTGGTGCTTCTGGAATTTTGCCCAAAGCCTTTTGCACCTGGGATTCCTGTACGTCGTCGATAGTTTCTTTGACCTGATCAATATTTTTCTTAGCTTCTCCATACCCGGGCTTATGAAACTCTGTGGCTGCTTGGACAAACTCATTGTAGGATTGTTGCTCCTTATTTATTAGCCCGGTAACTCGTTTCTCTGCTTGTGCTAGCTTCTCCAATTCAGATATCTGCTGTGTACTTTTTCGCTTCATTTCTTATTTTATTTTATTTTTAGTTAAAAAATGAACGACCCACTGACACCAGTTTTCTACAAAATTAACAAGCCTATTTTGAGTGATGATAGCACAATCAAAGCGACTCAGGTAAGAGTTCCCAGTCAGGAAAATCAGAATGAAACTAATCTTGGTCCTGGCCAAACACTGACATTTACATACAATGGATGTTCGTCTTTGGTTAGTGTGCACAGTCTTAAGAGCGGCTTCCATATGACATTTCAATTCAAGACAAAGGGTGGTGCGGATGCGGCTCGTGCTAACGTTGACAAGCATGATGCGGATGTGGCTCTGATTAGTAACTTTTGGGCGTACATGTTCAAGGAGTTTATGGTATCAAATGGGAGCACAGAGTTGGAGCGAATCGCCAACTTTGGAATTGTCTATGACGCTCATTGTTTGATCGAGAATCCTGATTTTATTCAATTGGGAAGTGGTGCGGGTTTTATTGCAGACGAAAAAGAAGGAGATATCAATGACAGTGGCTATAAAAATAGGAAGAAGAGATACAACTATGCATTGCAAGGTGCTGATGATGCTGCTAAGAACCCGCTGTATCGGTCTGTTGATGTATTTGTACCATTGAGATTCATGAGTGGATTCTGTAATACATTTAATCGACTGACTAGTAACTTTAGCTACACATTTAGACTGACTAGAGATGATCGCAGTAGAGTGTTGTGGACTGGGGCGGACCACACTGGGATGGCTGTGAAGCTAACCGGAATCGAGCTGTATTTGGAAGTCATTGAGCCAAAGACTGCACTAAAAGCTGATTATCTCAAGGCAATAGAGAAGGACATTGATGTTGCATACACGGCCTACATGTGTCGAGATGAGCGAAACGAAACTAGAACAAACATCTGCATTAAAGAGGGATCATGCAGCAATCCAAGGTATATTATTATTAACATGAGAAACCCAAATAGCATTATACGCTACATGCATGGAGACGTGCGGTCCATTCAGCATGAAATCAGTGATAATCTTTACCCTGCACTGCCACAAAATGGAGATTTCAGTCAGAACAAGATTAGCAAATTTTACAGCGAGTTGGTCGACTTGGCTGTGAAAGAGAACAATGGAATTGCTATCACTGCTCTTCAATATGGAACTCTATATCCGATGTTTGGCGCTGATGTGTCTGCCAGACAAATGCCTACTGATAACAGCCCTGTGAATATCGTGACTAACATTGAGAGGACTGTCGCAACACCCGTGGACTTGTACATTATCTATGCATTTGAGAGGAAGGTGAAGCTTAACATGATCAACAATTCATCCAGTAAAGTTTAAATATTTTTTAGGACAAAAAATGGAAGCGATTTCTGAAAGACTAAATAATATTGTTTCTCACTCCAAGGAGAGCATTCCTATTACAATAACTGGGCGAATTAATGACTCAAACGGGATATTTGTTGAAAAATTAGAGCAGGCGATTCGCCTGGATCCAGGTGCTAATTACCATGTCTATCTTAACGACTTCACTGGTTGGTCAAACGTTCCCAATGTGATGGCAGCAAATAATAAGTTTTATTACAAATGGAAAGGTGCAGCAGCAGAACCTGTGGTATTCCATGTGAGCACGCAAAGCGTGGATACCTACAATTACTTTCTAGAAAATGTCTTTACTAAGAGAGGCCATTTTGAGACACCTGAGTAAGCCAGAGAAGAAACTGTTCCCTGTCAAACTAACCTATGATCTCACTGTAATGAGAGTGGTCATGCAAGTTCACAAAGATGCGGAGGTTGAGTTTAAAGATGACACTTGGTATAGGGAACTGGGATTCGAGAAGAAAGTTTATAAGACAGAATCCGCGGCGCGGACCGCCACTCAAGCATCGGGGACTGTTAGAATGGTCCGGGAAAGTGTAAGCGGTTTGTTCTTAGCACCCAATATTGCAGACATTGTAAAGGGTTTAAATATTCTAATCTGAAGTAATCTTAGTCTTGATTGGGTATTTAAGGGAAAGCGAACTAATATTTTGTACAACATCTCCAACTCTGTAGCTGGAGGACAGATGGTGGTAGAGAAACCAAATCCAGTGAAAAGAGTTGTATTGAGTAATAAGGAGATTCACGAGATTGTGCTACAGTTTGAGACTGAAGATGGGATGGGTGTTGATTTCAACGGTGAAGAGTTTGTATTGACGTTGATCATTGAGAGAATGTAAGAAAATGCGTTCCCTTTAAGTATGCTTGCCGAGAATAGAGTGGTTTGAAAAAATGCGCGCATGTGTACTCAAAATCTCTTACCCCATTCTGGCAGTTTGTGGGCACGGGCGTCGCGTGCGCGGGGGAGAGGGGAGTGTATGTGTATGGGCGCAGCGCGCGTTGGGGGGAGAGAGATTTTCACTTTAACTGAGCCCAGCCGAGGAAGAATTCCGTCTCGAGTGAAGGCCAGAATGCAAAGGATTTCGGCCTCGCGCAAGGCCAAAATGAAAACGATTTCGGCCTCGGGCGAGGCCAGAATGAAAAGGATTTTGGCCTCGGGCGAGGCCAAAATGAAAACGATTTTGGCCTTTCAGTTTTTTTGGCTGCATACTATTAATTATAAGTCCTGTAACTTAAGTGAGAATACCGCTACTTTTCACCCTTAGATTATGTTGATTTTTTTGCTGTCCTAGGGAGGGGGGGGTGGTAGACTGATGTTATCCCCCTTAGATGAGTGTTGTAAGTATTGCCACTACTGACAACTACTGACTTTCAGCTTGAGATTTTTAACGCAATTGTCTAATGATTTCTGCAAAGTTATAGTAGCTGTCGTAATCTTTTACGTAGGTTACTCCATACTTATGAAACCAGTGTCTTTGGAGAGCTAGATTAATATTAGGGACATTGATTTCAACGTCGGGCCAATATTTTCTCATGTACTCGCTACATTCTAGTTTGCATTGGTACTTGGATTTGTACAATGGATTAGGCTGAGTATAATAAGAACCTGGAGAGACAACTGGAAACATTTTTATTGAGAATTAATTTTTTTTCAAAGGGTGAGGACCCTGCGCTGATAATTTAAAGTCTTTGGGATCTGGTTTCGCGTTGCAAATTGAATGTGGGGAGAAGAATGCAGATTATTTTCTGATTGTTTCTGGGTGGATGTTAGTGGATTATGTCAGTGTCAGTGAGCATAACAGGTGTCAGTGGACACCTGTTATGCTCTGATTCTGTCAGGGATAATATGGATGGATTTAGGTGGATTATGGAGGATGTTTTGTGAGCGAGTGCGACCCCCCTTTTTTCTGATTCTGTCAGGGATAATATGGATGGATTTAGGTGGATTATGGAGGATGTTTTGTGAGCGAGTGCGACCCCCCTTTTTTCTGATTCTGTCAGGGATAATATGGATGGATTTAATGGGATTATGGAGGATGTTTTGTGAGCGAGTGCGACCCCCCTTTTTTCTGATTCTGTCAGGGATAATATGGATGGATTTAGGTGGATTATGGAGGAGGTGAAAAATTTTGTCCCAGAAGCCCCCTCATGCCTTCTACTTTTGTTAAAATAGATTCGTTTTACCAGCCAACTATAACAGGCTCTAATCACCAGGGTCAGATGGATCTGCCTAGCGTTTGTGTTGAAGGCGAGAAAGCCCATTTAACACTACGTTTAACTGTTTAAAGCTTACAGATCCAATCAAGCTGCAATCAAGCGAAGGGACAATCCAAGCCTAAAAGGCGATCATCTGCGTTTTGGCGCTGATATTAAAAATTTGGCAAGTGAATTAGCCACAAGCGTGCCAAAACTGAAATGAAGTTTAAGCTAGTTTATGCCTGTTCGTTCGCCGCCTCGTTTTCTCTGCGCCTCGCCCCTCCCTCTCCGTCTCGCTGCCCCGCACCTGCCTCCTCCGCTTTGGTTTTAAAGCCTTCAGGCGTTGACTTTGCTCGCCTTCTCCGCTTCTGCCGTAGTCATTTTTCATTTTTCTGTGGTCTCCTTTATCCTTGTTCACTATTCCTACTCCTTTCCTTGATTCTTTGTAATCAAATTTTTATGCGTCGAGATAAACTCGTTTTATTCGTGGCGGCTTTTTGTACGTTTGCGCGCCTCGCCTCCCCATGTTGGCGTCCGCGTCTGGCTTCTTTCGTGCTCCGACCGTAAAATTAATCACAATAAAGTCCTCACTATGAATTTTTGGGCAAAGAAAGTTAACCAACATCTTTTAACTTGCAGAAGGTCGGTAGAAACCAAATTGGACAAATTATATAGGCGGAAATATATTCGAAAGCTGCTGAACGATTTCGCGTTAGCTAATAAAACCTGCGATTCCATGCCATAACCCATGCCAGAAAAAGCGCAACACGAGCTGTAAAACACCTGGCGGCTTCGCACTGCAACTTCATCATTTGTCCAGCCGCCGCCGCAAGCTTCTCCTCTCTCGATGGAACTCTCGACTCATCTGTCGAAACTTCTCTTGGAGCTGGTCCTCTGACAGGCCGACAATGAGGTCGTCGCTCATGTAGGAAGGCTCCTTCTGCATTTTGGGTAGCGGGGCATGAATCAACAAAAGCTACACATTAAACAAGGGCGTTTTATATTCATTTTGCCCAGAACAGATGTCAGTATTCCAAACTTATTTAATGCTAATGCAATCCACCTCTATAATAGGTAGTAGGTATTTACCCTGATTGGGACACTGCTGTTCAATTCCACAGGCTCTTCAGCGTCTTCGCTGTCATTAACCGCGTTTCCCGATGTGGCTACAGCTGTCGCAATGGGGATGGCGCTGGCGATGCTCGCTGCATTTGAAAATTTGCCGTCCAGCTGATCTGCGTGCTTCAAGATGACGCGTATCGCCCGGTTCACGTCAGCCTCGACGGCCCGCTCGCGCACGATGGCGTAGCGAATAATGTAGCGGTCGCGCACGCTGGCGGGCATGAGGTGCAGGTCACGTGATTGGTTAATCCGGCACACCAGCAGCCGGCTGAGGGCGTCACTGTCCTGCAGGAGTATTATTTCATACGTATAGATGGAAGCCAACTGAGAATCCCACAAGTTAAAATGCGCAAATAAGTAGAAATAAGTAGTAGATTCCCACCCGAAATCGGAAGCACACTAGCGAGAAGCGAGTCTTGGCGGCCAGCTGAAATCTCCCATCCTTCAGAAGCTGGGACTCAAAGCTCTGTGCAAGTCGGCAGTGCTGGAAGGAAGAGATAAAGAACAGCGACTTTAAAAGCTAATTAGCTATTGTTTGTGCATGCATGCCACCATGAACAGTCATTTGTGTTCATGGTAGCATACCACTAGGCTCACCAGTCTGATGTGCCGCTGCAGCCCCTCGACACCGTACAGTCGAATCACAAACCAGAGCTTGAGTGAGCGAAATCGTCGACTTAACGGGATGCCCCAGTCTTTAAGGTCGCAGATCTGCTCTGAGAAATCCGCAAGTCTATGCATGGTTAGTTCAAGCTAAAAACCCAAGTATGACTTTAATTATATATTTTTCTTTTAAAATATATACTTTAGACTCATGAAAAATTTTAAGTTAGCTCTAAAGCTGTAGTATCCATAAGCCGGAAGGCATATTATTAGCATATAAAGCACGCATGGAAAAATGACAGCGAGGACTGTATTAATCCGAGTGTAGAAGGTTTAACACTAGGAATCAAAAACCAGGGGAGATTCCTCCCTGACAATTTTTGCTTCACCAGAACGGAGCAACGCAGGTACACGAAATTCAAGAACGACTAATTGGCTAATTGGCTAATTGGCGCACAGGGGTGAATTGAAGACACCAGCGCTTATGGTAAAAGTCGGAGCTTCTGGCAGAGTTGTTGAATTTCTCCCACGGTTTGAAAGTCTGGCGACTTGATTCTTGTTCGCGAAGGTGCGCAACAAAACAATTAGTCTGTGTTCTTAAATTTCGCGTGCCTGCATGGCTGCGCTGCTCCGTTCTGGCGCAGCAAATTTTCAGGGGTCAAGGTGCTAGATTTACTGTTACGAGCATAAAATGCATTCCTTTTAACAATAAAATCAGAAATATTAAAGGACTCTCAAAGAAACCAGTCAATGATGTTTTATGCATGCAGTTTTATGTTGTTGTCCAGCATGGCTTTTCAGTCTCACCTTAATGAGCAAAAACTCACCCAGTGGATTCGAAATCGGAGCGTCATCGACCGGAATCGATGCCCGAGGACCGGAAACAAAGGCGTCCTTCAGCTTGGATTGACTTTTAACCCTGTGAGTGTGTGCAGAAGTGGTGCTGTCTATTAGATAGTTACTCTACAGATCGCATATTACTGGTTACTCTTATTTTTTACTACAAAAAATTGGTTTCCCACTCACCAGAGTACGCTGGCGTCGAAAGTGCACAGCAGCCATTTGCTCGGATTGAAGTTGAACGAGTCGACTAACTGGAATGCCGAAAATAGATTCATAATATTCAAGCTGCTGGGTTTATAGTGCAACATCTGATCATATGTTATGAATGGCTACTATGCTCATAAAATACAAATATCAAAAACCTCAATGCCTTGTAAGAGCGGACGGAACTCCGGGCACACCAGGGCGCCACCGGAGTACGCGGCGTCAACGTGGCACCAGAGCTGCTCGCGATGACAAACTGCGCCGACATCGCTCAGGTTGTCGCAAGAAGCGCAGGCTGTGGTGCCGAGGACAGCGCATACCTGAGAAAGCATGGATAGCGTGGGTGTGAAGATGCCATGTTGGAATGCGTGAGTTGCCTAGTTGCTCTTTTAGTGTGGTCGCTACTCAATTAAGTCGTTGAGTAATCAAAAGTCAATATGTCTAGATTCTGAGTACTTTATGACATTTTTCATTGTTAATTAGGGCTCAATTGATCTCGCATAAAATTTAAATGAATAGATAGGTAGAGACCCAAGGGGTAGAGAAAACGGACCAAATATGTACCGTAGGTTACTGTCAGAGGAAGAATGACGATGAACGAGATTAGAAGGAAACAGACAACATCCTCTCAAGCAAGCACTGAGCGCAACTGCGCCAGCTCACGTAAAATGGCACCAGGCCGAGCTGCCGGTCCTCCAGTACCGCAGATTCAAGCAGGTCGCATCGCAGGGCCAGATTTTCGTCGTCGTAGCCGAGCCGGCGCAGCCGGACTCCGCAGATCACGGCCGCTTTGTCAACGCACGGGTGCGCCAGCTGGGAGCAGTAAGCCACCAGCCGCGACACCGGCAGCGGCTCAGCATCCTTGCCGATGAGCTGCGTCAGCTTCTCCTTGCGAGCGGCGAGCATGCTGACCAGGACGCAGTCACTCGCTGAGCCCTACGCGGTGTTCGAGGGACATAAGTTTTATCGAATATTCTGCTGATTAAATATTCAAGTTTTACTTCTTTTCTTAACTGTTTGAGAGACAATTATTCGAAACTACATGTATCATTATTTGAGCCTAAAATACTAAAAAAGTTTTCGTGTAGTGTAGTGTAAAACCTAAAGGCGAAAGTATGCTACACCTGATGACACCAACTTGCCACTCATGCCTGATCTGAGCCTGGACTCGCAAAGCTGCGGTTTTCTTTGCCTATGCGGCTCTGCTTATATCACGTGACTTGGACAGACAACTACGGAACTATCTTCTTAGGACGTTGATAAACTTTCTTTCACTTTTCGAAGCAAACTGCATCAGGATTTGAGGCTTAAGGCCAGCTTTTACACAGGCAGTCTTGGATGCTGACTACAGCCCACCCGCACGGCTTGGGTTCGAATACCAGGCAGCACGGCCAGCCATTGTAAGCCGACTTTCCCGGCAGCAGGGTGCCTGAGTCACAGGCATCGTGAGGCATGTAAGCTTGTCTCTAATCTAATCGGCCGGAATCAATCGCATAAACTACTCCAAGAAATGCCAAGCCAAACCTGCAGCGCTCCACCGCCAATGCCGCTGTCATTGCGGAAGTGCGCCGGCATGCCCATCATCTCCGCTAGCCAGTCGAGCATCAAGCGCTCCAGCTCGGTTAGAGCCGGGTTCGAGCGCCAGGTGAAACCGACCCCAAAGCTGGAGGAGAGCAGGTCGCCAAGGACTGAGGCGTAGCTGATTCCGATCGGGAAGTAGGCGTTGAAGTCAGGGTGGAGCCAGTGAGCAGTCTGAGGGCAGAAAGTGTTAGCGGTCATGCGGTGGAAATTACGAGCTAAAATCAAGGCCACCCCAAAAATGACTGTCCGCTAACTGAATGGTAGTGAGTGGGAGTGAGGCGGAGCGCCATAAGTTTAAAAGATGTGCGTCATACCCCGCTGAGTATGTGCTCCTCCACGTCGCTCATGACCCGCTCCCAGGTCTCTGGCTGGTCCGGCGGTCTCAGGGGCAGCCTTTGCCGAAGATACCCAGGCAGCACTCGAGGCATCGCCTCCCGCCTGTTGCCATTCAAACTCTCGATGTAGTCGGCAATAAAATCAATCAGCTGCTTGCCGCATCGGCGAAATTCTGCGGCATCCATTGCGTCAAGTTGCAGCTCTATGCATCGGCAAAAGAGGAATAAATGCTTTCTGCTTCGTTTTGCTTGGCTTATTAATCCCTCTTGTAGTCTATGGCAGAGGAACTGGGCTCCGGCTTCTATTTTATTATTAGAACATTGCAAGTGCAAACGTACTCAACGGAAGTTATAGTAAATGAGTTTTGGTGTAAAATGTTGAGCTAATTGAATTAATTTTCAGACAGACAGACGCTAAGACAGACAGACAGACAGACAGACACTAAGACAGACAGACAGACAGACAGACAGACAGACAGACAGACAGACAGACAGACAGACAGACAGACAGACAGACAGACAGACAGACAGACAGACAGACAGACAGACAGACAGACAGACAGACAGACAGACAGACAGACAGACAGACAGACACTAAGACAGACAGACACTAAGACAGACAGACACTAAGACAGACAGACAGACAGACAGACAGACAGACAGAGAGACACATAGACGCGATCAGATTAGACTAGATCAGATTAGATTAGATTAGATTAGATTAGATTAGATTAGATTAGATTTGATTAGATTAGATTAGATTAGATTAGATTAGATTACCGTAGACAGCCTATCAAAGTAATTTATCGCAGAAGTTTATGTTTTTAGATCAGTTCTTTAAAAGGAACAAAGAGGGATTCTAAAAACTTAGTTTGTAGCATAGATATTATATTCCCTAGATAGGCAACTTTGTATTGTGGCAATAGGGAAAGCGCGACCGCTGTTTTTCGTCACTTGTGCAAAAAAAGCCGACATGGGTTGCTTTAATTTTGAGTTCACTAGCTTAGGGACATAAACACTCTTTTGAGAATTTGATACAACTCTCAGGAAGTTAAATAAAAAGCTACTCAATAAAACAAATAAGGATGCATGAACTGCAGAGACTACTGACCAAATTGAGTTCAGTAGTTGATTTTTGCGCTGTCGCGAGTTTGCAGAATTTCTGACACGGGCTTCTACAGCCTCACAAGTGGTTAATGAGTGACCCATCTTGTGTAATGTGATCTGTGGCTTGCAGTTCCTGGTACGTATAACTGAGTGCTTATCTGTCTATGGTAAAATCTGTCAAGGAAGAGCGCTGAGTAGAAAGTTTTGCTGGTCAGCCGGCGTCAACTCTTGCCCCATCCTCAGGTTATGTCGAAATACGAGTAAAGCTCTCCCTCGGCAGCTTAGAGACGGATGGAAGCCCCCGACGTATCGAAACCGCGACTGCTGCAAAAGCCGAACGATTCGCAGCGCTCCGATGGCTCATTGTCCAAGAGCACACGGTCTGCTACGAAGCCGTTGCGGCGGAGCCAGCGGGACCTCAGCGACACGACGGACGATGAAATTGACGACCTGCCCAGCAAGGAATTGCGGCGGACCCGGCGGGCGGACCGGTCCGGCTCCAGCGAGTCGGTGAAAAGTGAGAGACGTTTGCAGCTTTCGGAGACTGTGGGCTCTGTGGTGTTAAATTGAATGTTGAATTAGTTCTGCTTGAAGTTGGAGTTTCTTCATGAGCAGCTCAGCGATGAGAGACGGATGTTCGATAAAGGTTTAAATATACGAGTAAGCAAGGACCGCACAACTGAGGGAAAATAAGACAACGAAAGACATTCAAGTACGAGTACTTCAACTGATTTCAGGGTCTTCTTCTTTTCTTCTGATTCTTTACTTCTTAAAAATCATCCAGTCAGTCTATAATTGAGTTTTCTTTCAAATTCACAATTTTATAAATTTTCAAGCTTGGCATTCTAGTATGGGACGCATATGAATATCGCGAGTATTTGGTACCCTTTCGCAAGGAAACTCGGTGATAGTGCCTGACGCACTCGGCAACCAGATGCCTAGTGATGATTACCGTATCCAGTTTTTCAAGGAGCTGGACTACTGCAGCCTGCTGCAGATGCAGCCGGTGACGCGCGAGCTGCTCTCCGGATGCAGCGGCGTTAACGGGAAACTCAGCGCCACTGGGGACGATGCTTACAAGCAGAACAAGGTAGAGTTCACTACCAGGTGAGTCACTGCTTTTGAATCGGCAGGGGTGTTTTAGGTGCCATAGTTATTGATTGGGTTTCCCGAGCTGCTCTAACGCTCGTATCTACTCAAATAGAATTTGTAGAGAGCTGGCACGAACTAGAGTAGAGGTTGAGAGAGTTTCCATGGGCGGTAAAACGACATGCAAGGCTTTATTGTCCTATTACCTCAAAGCATGTCAATTTACAGCAATTTTTGGAAGCAGCTGCTATGCGAAACCAGAAAAGCGTCAGCTTTAAAAGTGCACGGTCTGGAAATAGCTTCTTACCGCGAAACCATCTTTTTCGCATGAGCGCACTCCAAGTCCAGTTCATTCTAGTCTTTCAACGCAATCCCTCAGGCCGACTCGCAGTCAGCACCGGTTCAGCCGGGTGCGGCCGCTGCACGTGTGTGCAGAGCACAGCTTTGTCTGCTTTCGCTACAACGGAGACCTGGTGGCAGCGACGCCGAACTCCGTACTGGTGTACGACAGGCCGCCGGCCGCTTGCGAGCTGAGCTACAAGGAGCTTCTGTACAGCATCCCGATCAGCGGGGTGAGCATGGCGGCTGACCTCAGCCAGAGCCGCATCCTGGTGCTGCGGCAGGGCAGTTATATGGCTTCTGATGAGGTTTGTCTGCAGCCACCTATGTAATAAATTTTCTTTAATTGGGATTTGCAGAGGAGGTGCGCGATAAAACAGAAAAAAAATTATCAGAGACTTTGAGAACGACTGTTTATACTAGCACAAAAACAGTGCTGCATCGTCTTGCTTAGCTTAGGGTTCATGGTCCTAAAGACAAATGGATTTGGGAGATTTCGATTGCCCTAAAAGCGTCCTTTATCAATGAGTAGCAGCCGAAAAACGATGGCTCCTTTCGCCCTCCCATCAGCGAGCGGCAGACGAGCTGCTGATGGCAGAAGTGGCCACAGGCGACACCCAGTTGATGGCGAAGATCGCCCTGCCTCAGTATTCGATACTGCGCAGCAAGTCCGACGACCACCTGCTGATGCGGGAGACGGCCTGCAGGCGAGGTGAAGCCACAAAAAAAGACTTGTTTCTTGCACGAGCTACCAATTTTTTTACTTGTGAGAGTATTGTAAAAGAGAATAACACGTTTCTTTCTTTTTTACAGAAGTTACTAGTCATAAGGCATACCTAGACTGTAGATCATACCAAACTTATTTTGCGTGTTAACTAATCAAGAAATTTTAACTTCAAAGTACACCAGCTTAGTTCTGGACAGTCTGTCTTATTCGCGCCTTGCGAGTGCTCGAGACTGAGATTTAGTATGAAAAAGAAACAAAGTCAATTAATGAAATTACATGTAGACAACAAAAGCCCATTAAAAGCAGGGCAGGCACCGGTTCTCCAGACTATCGAGCAGTTTAGTTATCAGCAGTTTACTGTTCAAACATGCAAAACGGTTTCCAGATGGGGCCGAGTGCCGCGGAATGCAATTCAACCAGACTGAACACAAAGTTTATCTGCTTTACGAGCACCACCTGCTGGTTATTGACCTGGACATGCAACTGGAGCCATTGGTGATCCGGCTGAACTGTCAGAGCAGCTATGTGAGTTTTTGAATTTGCTCATTCTTAGCAGATAAAAAAGTGTTGGTACTATAAAACCAATCCACATGCAGTTGAACTTAGCGATTGCGGTCAAGGAAGGCCGGTTCACATTACCGCCAGCACGAGCTCGTTGCTCCAAAGATTGCTCAAATCAAATTTAATGTTTGTCTGAACCAACTGTACATTGATTTGACCTTGGTAAAACTGGACCTTCAAGGCTGATTCACATTACCCCAGTAGCTCTTGCTCAAATTGCTCAAATCCTTTTTAAACCCTTTTGCTCAAAACCCTTTTTAAACTGATTTGTTTGTTTGAGCAATTTTTTTACCTGCATAGTTACTATCGGCAGTGTGAACTTTTAGAGCCGGTTAATGGTAAATTTTCACTCAACAGCTTCAACTCCACTGTGTACGCAGCAGTTTGAAGCCAGATCAGAACTCAGAGAAGTTAGAAGGCTTAAGCTCCGGCGTACACAGTGAAAGGGTTGAAGTTATTGCAGTAAAGCAATGAATGCACACTAATGTACACATTAAATATTGAGTGGCTGAGAGAATTGCAGCTTGAGAAATACTAAGCTTGAGACTGGGTTACAACATACTTTCCGCGACACCATAGAACTTTCTCCCTACGACCTCCGAAAATCTCGGTGGCCCTGCCGTCGCCCTGATGGAATTCGACCACGCAGTTTATGTGCTGACGGCTGGGTCGCTGCTCCTCGCCTCCAACAAGACCAGTCTGTTCAGCCCTAGCCCAAGCGCCTGCTGCCTGCCGGTGCTGCAGCGACTCGACGACCGCCTGGCAGCTGGAGAAATTCGCAGCTGCGTGGTGGACCGGCGCCAGGCCACAGCTTTTTTCAGCGTGCCGCACGGCTGCAAGCTGATCAGCCTGGCCTTCCCTGTGCCTCCGAGTGACAGTGAGGCGGCCAGCGCTGCCACCTCGGGCTGCCCGGTGCTGCAGGAACGCCTGTACGCTGTTGCGAGCTGCTCTGATGGGGCCGCGGCTGTGCCATGTAAGACATCCCGTGGTTAAGATCATGATACTCAGTGGTGTGGTGTATCGCCTAACGCTAAAGGCCTTCATAACTTGTGGTGAAGATGAGCTGAAGCTGACCGATGTGAAATGTTGTGATAAAAATGCCGTGATTCAATAAAAGAACACGGAGAAAACGAGTATTGCGCGAGCAATTAAGAGGAATAATTTGATCCGTAATTTATTATTTACTCAAAAATTCTATGCCAATGCATTTTGACCAGTTCGGTCATCTTCAGGGCAGCTTTTGAAGATAGACAGCAAGTTATATTCGTACATGTATTTAATAACAACACGATTTACAGTATAATTTGTGCAACAAAGGGTCAGGCTTAGGTAGAAGAAGGGGCAGAGAGAGAGAATAGGGTGTAGTAGTCTACAACCCTACCCAGAACACGTTGAGTTAATGGCTGGCACCCCCTATAGCTGACTGACAGTTCAAATTAGGCTTCTGAGCTTGAACTGTTCAAAAGAGTCTCAGCGTTCAGCTCTGGATCACTTTTTTGCACTGTGTTGTCTCAGGATGTCTGCAGCTTGAAGTCCCGTTTCCCTCTACCGCTTACTGCAGGTGTCGTTAATAAGTTTCAGTGCTCTGAAGAGCAGAGTCTCCTATATAGTGAAAATCAAGCGACACCTGCACACTAGGACTAAGGAGCATTGGACTATGAGTAAAAGATCAGCAATCCAAGAACACCTGCTCACTCACGTGTGATTCATGAGAACGTTCGCAATTTCTATGATCCAATAACTTCATTCCCCAAAACTCTAGCTGAGAAATAGATTTCAAAAACCTTTTCTATTATTTAAGAGCTCATATCGGATGCCGATCTGAAGTTCTTAAATGTTACAACTGGACTGGTTTGTGCGGCGAAAGTGCACAAACCGGCTTTAGTGCCCAGCGCGTTGATTGTACATCGCCGCCTGCCCCCCCCCCCTTGGGTGGCAGGGGTGTTTTTAAACCCCCGTCGCGCTCTACTGGCGGCTCACTTTGCCTTCTCGCAGTGAATTTTTTATTTTTGCTGACGCCGCGTCTCGGCTGCACGAGGGCAGTCAGTTGTTGAATTTTTTGCTGCGCTTTTATGGCTCATTGATGCGTCTCACCAATTGCTCGCTTTCCCGGCACACGCTTTCTGCTGCCACATCCGCTTTTCTCCGTTTTCAGGTCGCCAGACTGCGCCAGACCACCTCAGCCACCGAGCCCGTGAACTACTCGGTTCCTCCTACGCGGCCCGCTCGAAAAGCGCCATCAGCTCACACGTGCGGTCCTGGCGCGCGTACTGCTCAGCCAAGGGACTCGACCCCGCCGGGTGTACTGTGTCCACGCTGCTAAACTACCTGGCTGGCCTCACGGGCACGCGCCTGCGAGCCTACAGTAGCGTTCGCGGTCATGTCAGCTCGCTTTCACTGTGGTTTCGGCTGAACGGCGCTCAGGACCTGACGAAGCACACCCTCACCCAGCATCTGCTGCGGGGCTGCAAGCGAGCGCTGGGGCTTCAGGTCAACCAGAAGCTACCAATGTCTCCGTCGGTGCTGCAAAAGCTTTGGTCTCTGGTTGACAAGGGCGACAATCGGCAACTGGCCTGCTGGGCGGTCACCATCACTGCCTGGTGGGGAATGCTGCGAAAATCATCACTCCTTCTATCGTCGCCTCAGTTGGGTAGTGGGATGAAGGTGCAGAATCTGACACCTCACCGTTGCGGCCTCCTCTTAAGCGTGGACTTTGGCAAGACTATTCAGTTCCGTGATCGAGTCCACCACGTCCTGCTTCCGAAGTTCCCCGCCTGCCCCGCGCTCTGCCCGGTAGTGGCGATTCGCCGACATCTGTGTGTCAACAAGCTGGCGATGGCCGAGGCGCCACTCTGGTCCTTCATCGATCGCAATGGACAGCGGCGCCATCTAGCTGCTCGGGACTTGGACCGGTTTCTTGACTCTAAGCTGCAGAGGGCTGGGTGTGGCGGCAAGCTCTACTCGGCTCACAGCCTGCGTCGAGGTGGAGCCACCTGGGCAGCTCGCATGGGCCTGCCGGTGGCGGAGATCCAGCGGATCGGCGACTGGAAGAGTTCGGCGGTGGAGCGCTACTTGCCCCGCTCGGGTGTTGCCACTGCTGCGGCCTCTCTGCATTTTTTTTCCGCCCTTAGTGCTCATTTTTGACGGTGGTCTTCCCGCTGATTTGTTTTTTGCTCAATGCCTAGCTGCTGCTCTTATCCCCCGTTGTGTTTGGCTTTGGAGGCCTGCTTCGTTTCTGTGCCAAGTTCGTGTTTTAATTGCCTTTGTTGCTGGAAGCACTAATGGACTGGTTTGTGCGGCGAAAGTGCACAAACCGGCTTTAGTGCCCAGCGCGTTGATTGTACATCGCCGCCTGCCCCCCCCTTGGGTGGCAGGGGTGTTTTTAAACCCCCGTCGCGCTCTACTGGCGGCTCACTTTGCCTTCTCGCAGTGAATTTTTTTTCTTTTTCGTGTTAAGTTTGCTTTAAGCCAAATATACTCGTAGATTGAAGTTCGAAACACTTTTTTATTGACGGAGGCCTGCTTCGTTTCTGTGCCAAGTTCGTGTTTTAATTGCCTTTGTTGCTGGAAGCACTAATCAACACTTTCCTGCAGGTGCTATGGCTTGGGACCCCACCACTGAGCACCTGCTGGTGCTGGAGTGGGGCTCCGAGAACAACGGCGTCCTCATCACCGTGGATTTCTCACCCGACGATGGAATCAGCAGCTCCAGACCGGATCGAGAAACCCCGCAGTCCGAGGCGTGGTTGCTGCAGCGGACTTCCGAGAAGCTGCCCGTTGTGAAGACCTTTGGTCCGCAGGTGCTGAACCCGATGGCGCAGCGGCTGGGTCTGAAGATCTCAGGGGGTCATGCCTGCTGAGTCACAATGGAATTCGACTCCAGTGCCAGCGACCGATCGACTGACTACCGTTGTTCAGGATTTATCTGTCTCATTGTTTCTATTCTCCCGTTAGACGCGTATATATCATACACTTCATGATTATTTTGAACCAATGCAGTTCCACAGAATCAGATAAACAGTTTTACTAATTCGCTGAAAGTAATAAAATCTTCTAATTAAAGTAAAAAAAACGATGGATCCTTCCAAACCCAAAGAGCATGTGGCTTTCTATTTTAGTACTCTAAAGTTAAATTCTGCAAGCAAGGAAGAAGTCCAAGCGTGCCGTCAAACACAGGCGAATCTAACACTGGAACGATTTTAGAACGTGATGTAACCGCCCTTGACGTCCGTCCGCTCCATTCCGAGGCGAACGTATGACCATAGGGGGCAATGACCGTAGGCTGCCTATGACCGGGCAATGACCTGATGGACCTCCAGCACCAGACTGTCCTGCCCACATGATTGATAGCTTTGGTAGCGCTTTCGTGACCAGAGGGCCAAGGACCCACATGGACCCCACCTGTAGCCAAGGTGCAATAGTTGGTCACTCGGACATAGCATGACCGAGTGGCTGCCACCACTCTATGTGACCTGGCGCACCTGGATCTTACTACCAAACCTTTCGAGGCTAGAGCCCCGCCTGGATTGGTTACCAGGTGATTTAGGCTAACAGGGGAGACGCATGCAGCCGAGTACAGGGACTCTGCTTGGGGCATGATCGGGAACTCTGGGATCAATCTGGAGGATTTCTCAGCAGGGGATCCTTTGTGGCTGTGAACGAGGCGGACTTACGGTTTCAATTACTAAGAGTAGTGTGAGGCGAACATGTACTAGCTATAGTTTAGATTGCTCAGGGCGAAGGGACGCGTAAGCAGGGTGCTGCAACCTTCCTGCTGCCATTCTGTGCCAAGACCCGCTACTTCCCTCTACTGCACGCACATACGGACCCGCAGCACGCACACACAGGCGAGCTTTGCACGGGGAGAGGCCATTAGCTTACCCAAACTTCCTTATGCTTTGCCACCCAGGGAGAAAGGCTTAGCAAGCCATCAATGAAATGATGGTGAAAGCACAGAAGTGAAAGTGTGAATAATGAGGAGCTTAGTATTGGTTAATAATTAGGCCCTTGGGCAAAATAAACAAGCAATTAGGCGGCTTCCCTATTGAATAAAATACAGCAAAGATACGGTAACGCAATTGGCTCAGTTCTCTAAGCAAGCAATGGGAAATAAGCAAACCCCTGATAAGCAAAGGCAATTAGAGCACAAATCAGTACAGGAACTCACCGGCAGCTGCACAGAGAGAGAGAGAGAGAGAGAGAGAGAGAGAGAGAGAGGGAGAGCGACAGAGTGACTGAGGGCGGCTGTTGGCTGCGAACAGGCAGGTAGTGAATCGGTGATGCGCTGAAGCGACGAGGCGCTGATGTAGCTCAGGTGATGCTGAGGATGCTGGGCGGTATCAGACCGCGGGCCGGCAGATGAGCTCGCTTGGGGAGCTAAAGGAACTTGGCGGTATCAGACCTCGGACCGGCAGAGGTTCATCCTATAGACGAATGGGTCAGATCAACGTCTGACAGCAAGTCCAAAGAAGGACCACTTCGGAAAGAATCTGAGGGTTCTCATGCCGAAAACCGCTTCCTTAAATAGGCCTCACAGCCGCCGCTCCAAGGTCGTTTCCATGACTCCCTCTCTCTGATTGGCTGCCGGAGAAATGACGTCAGAATGAGTCATGATGAGAAACATGAGAACGCCATAGCAACATGAGAAATGGGGAAATTGCGCAATCCGGAGGTGGGGTGGGTGGATAATGAGCACAGCGGGGGGTTGAGAAAATGTTGCGCAACCAAAAATTGAGAACAATGGGGCTCGGGTTGAGAACAAAGGAAATGGAAATCGGGGATAATTGGGGAGAACCGAGAACAATAGAAAAGTAAACATTGGAGAAAAGGTGCTAATTAGGTGCAAAAAGGAGAACAATAGAAAGAGAAAATCTGGGAAAATGTGATAATTACACTGTAGGTGCGAAAACGAGAACAAAAGAATCAAAAACGAGAACAATAGAAGCAAGCGGAGGTGGGGTGGGTGTTGCATGAGAAATCTTGAGAAGAGAACAATAGCATGAGAAAAGGTTGCGCAAGAGGAGGGTGATGAGTCATGATGAGTCATCGGGGGGAAGGAGGGATCAGAGGCCTTGCGTCACCGTTTGGGATTCTAAAAGGAACTGTTGTTTTGTTGAAATTGATCGAGAAACGGTGTACTAGGCAGCAAAACGAGGCAACGAGCAACCAGCGAACCTCATGTTTGCTGCGCGTGTAGCCTGCAACATATCGAATTGATCAATTTAAGTCTCCGGTTTCGAGGGATCAATCTTTGCTGAGTGCAAGTTTGAGAACTGCACATTTCAATTTTCAAAGTGAGCTTCTCCTCCGACATCAAGAATTTTGACCCGTTATGAAATTTAAAAAACACGAAGTCATTCCTATGATTATTTTTACCGTTTCTCTGCAGAGGAAATATACGTTCATAGTTGTCTATGACCAATTCTAAGAATTTCAAAATGCCGAGTCATTTTTATTGCGTAATTGCTTAAAATGATGCAATGCAGATATCATTGTAACAATGCAGCTGTGTCGCCTTTAAGAACGGAATGAGAATGTAATGGAATGATCTCTGTGGCGATAAACCCACCACTAGAATAGAACGGCGGCCAAGACTGCAAAAAATCAAAATGAAGTAAAATCAAAATAAACTTGCTCAGATTGGCAATCCATGCTATTACTTAATACCTATTATTAAAGTTGAAGGCTTACTCTAAGGTACTCTAAATAGCACATGTATTAGTTTATAGTATTTAATGAATAAGAGTAAAGGCAATGTTCATTAATACAGTAGAAATATAGCATAGAAATATACAAGAACAAGCATCGGCGAGCAGAATGACGAACGTTAAAATATTCGGAGGTATTTGCTACGCCGTCTTTGCATACTATATAGATTAAAAGAATTCGCGAAAACAGTACTTAGAGTTGCTTTTGTCCGCCAAAAACTTTTTGCACCGTATTGATTTTACAGCTCAGGGTGACGAAATACGCAAGTGTCAGTAAGAATTATGCAGAATCATATGCCTCGTACAAGGGATCTTATATCTGCCATTTGAAACCAGTAATTACTAAAGTAGACTTTTATTTGTCGATATTTCTATGACAACCAATGCAGCAAGTAGTATTGAAGAGTTCGAGAAATCAGAGAAGGACCTTCAGACTTTCTTGGCTGCGAACTCTTTCGTGGCCCAGAAGACGTCCCACGGCCAAGACTTGAAGTCCTCGCCCAGCCGCACCAACCGGGTGCCGACCAGGTTGTGCGGCAGCAGGCCGTGTGAATTGTAGAACTCGATGATGTCGGGAGCTATATCCGAGTGGTGCATTTTCGTGCCTATCCACTCCATCATGATCACGGACACTTTGAAGCGCTTGAAGACTTTGGCACCGGTGGCTTTGACCAGCCACTCCTGCGCTTCCATGTCGACCTTCACTACGAGCTCGCTGACGCCGGAGAAGCAGCCGTCTCCGACGGCGATCTCGTCAAGGGAAGCCGTTCGCACGTCGATAAAATCAGATATCCTGGTGTCGCCTTTGCTCGCGGGCCCGCCACCTCCAGTGTTGCAGGTGCTGGGCAGGGCGATGTTCATCTTGCCATTGCTCTTCAGACCAAGGGCGTTCCAGTACACCCGCATTCGGTCTTGAAAGCCGTTTGCTGTCACCGAGGCGAAGAGGCGGATGGAGTTCTGCAGAATTCAAAATCGGATTGCGGTGAAGGGTGCGCGTGCACTCTTGATGCACATCTGAATTTCGATGCTTGAAAGGATCGCGCACCAAAACTTTGTTTTGAGAGATTTTTTGAGTCTTCCTAAAACTCAGAATGTTTCAATTATAAACTTTACGAACAGTTGAACTATTGAAATAGGCAACTGATCATGTTGGCGACAGTCATATTGAGAAGTGCCTAATCGTCCTCAATTTTTTTACCTTTTTAGAGAGTAGCCAGCCTTTTTGCATAATATACGCTCGTACGAGTATTAGCTTGACTTCACTTGCTGCAATGGGTTCCGGGCATCCGACGTCGAGGCGTCGACGCCGATTCCCCTACCCCCTGGCGATCAGTACTGGCTGCTTCGGTGTCTTTATGGACGAGATTTCAGCTGATTCGAGCAGGTAATGCTGTTTTGAAGATTTACAGCAAACTCCGGTCTCTACGTCCGGTCCTCGGATCTTTTGAAGCTTCAACATGGCAATCCGGTCTGCTCAAGGTTTGTCTCTTCTTTTCTTTTTCCTCTCTCCTCTCTCATCCCCTTTCTCACCTATCTCCTCTCTACTCTTCTCTCATATCGTATCTCCTCTTTTCTCTTCTCCCTCCTCCATTCCGTCCCCTTTTCTCTCATCTCATCTCATCTCATCTCATCTCAAGTAAAAAAAATTTCATTGTCTAACCACAACATAAGCTACAGCTGGTTTACCTGGTAGAAGGCGTCGATCGCCACAACCTGGCGTCCCATCTGCGCAGCGTGCAGGCTGTAAGCTCCCAGCTGGCTGCCGACGTCCAGAAGCCCTGCGCCTGGCAGCAGCTCCAGAGCGCTGCGAATGAAATTTGTCTGCTCCGACTCCCACACGTTCTTGCTTGTGATGTCCCGTGAGATCGTGTCCCAGGAAGGGTGAACCATCATGGTGATGTAGCCGGTGGGGTGTCTCAGACGGGCCGTCTTGAACTCGCTGCGGTCCAGGTGGGCGATTGTTGCAATGCGGCAGATGGCGGGGTTCGGATTCGAGGTGCAGCTTTTGTCCAGCTGCAATGCTCGCAATTAAAAAAGCTGATTTTTCAAGTGGAGGTCTATTGAAGCTGCTTAAAGGCCACGAATCTTTTCGAAAAAAATTCCACTTTGAGTTGCTTGAGCAAGAGGCACTCATAAGAAGTGTTCCTATTAAACATTTCTATCAAAATGGCTCATCCTCAAGTCTATCAATTGAAACCCAAATACAAGCAAAGTTAATTGCTTCTATAAAAACAAGTAACACCTGAAACTCACCGCCTCTTGCAAAAATTTCACTTTGAAGCACGTCGTTTTTGTCTTCACTTGCTTTGTTGCGGCGGTCTGGGCGGCTTGTGCAGATTGGGTGACAGGAGCTTTCGGAGACATTAGTGAGGCTTCATTGACAAAGGTTTGCTTTGCAGACGCTTGGGCATCAGAGGCTTGGGCGCCAGAAGCTTGGGCAATTATCAAAGAGGCCTCAGCTGCTTCAGATTTCGAGATCCGGACGCTGCTGGAGCCATTTTTCATGCCAGAGTTCGATGCTCGACTATAAACATGCGCGCCAAGCAAGAAAACAAGTGCACAGAAAATGAGAAACCAAACCAAAAGGTTGCAGCCAAGTGCATGGAGACGGCGATCTTTGGCGCCTGCTGCAATGTTCGCACGAATCTCGTGAGCGTTGAAGACGCCGACTTCAAAGCAAAAACGGCCACCGAGGCAGAGGAACTTCAAAAGCACGCAGCTGAGAAATGCCAGGCTGTGCTGAAGCTCCTGGATGACCGAAAGGAGTGAACTTTCTGCTTGAAGCGCTTGACAATGCGCAGTTCTCTCTCATGTGGAGGACTAAATCGGCTTTTTCAATAGGTACATCAATCATTAAATTGTGCACTCATTTATTAGGTGCCATTATTCAATAAAATTGTGATACTGTTCCCTGAACGAATTGAGGGTAGCCTTAAGATCCTCTCTTCGACTGATAACTACGTCCAGTATCGGACTGAATGTTTCATAAAATTTATCGGACCGAAGTATTTCAATCATATGCCCATCTATTGCACAAACGACTGCTTAAAGAAGCGCTCTTCAATCTGAAAATCAGAAACAAATCTTGCGGATGTGAAGGGAAGAAAAGCAGAACTTCGAAAAGCATATTAAACTGTGCGTTACCAAGGGCATGTGGCGTAGAGAGAGGCGAAACTGACTACCATTTTCTACCGTTTACTGACTACCAGCTTCAAAAAAATTGACATAAGTTGCATAAGTACCAAAATTTCAAACTTTGCATATGGTAATGCACATGGAGTTCAGATTTAGTACCATCCAAGAACGAAAGAAAGAGAAGGATTGAGAGTAGAGTGGGGCAACTAAGGGTGTAAAGGCGCTTTTTGGTCTCGGAGTGAGTAAAATACTACACTTGGTACTTAGTACACAGTAAAAACACTTAAAAAACTGTAGCCGGGACTTACAACTTTAAAACTGATAGGACTTAGGAGAGCCGATTGAGGAGCGAACGGTGACAAGAAAGGAATGAACGAAAAACCGGAACCATTGCTCGGCCGTGGCTCCCGTTCAGACTATACTTTGGTCTAGTAGCCGTTTAATCTATAGATCGTTGCGCACGTTTATAGACTAGGCACTTAAGCTAGTGCATCTTCTGTAGCTTTCTGTTGAAATAGTATTTGACGCGGATGTTTCAGCTCAAAGAACTTGGACAGATTGCTGACCAAGGGACCCCATTCATTGCACCATGCAACGAATGAAATATTTGGTATTTATATTTCCACAGTGTATGCATCAATGCAAAGCAGGTGCGTTGCAACTTTGAAGTGAAATACACGATGATGTACGCCTCCCGTCACCAGCCACCAATGATTTTAACCCCAAAGCTGCTGGGACCAGCCAGTTTTGCGCGTCCTACGGCCTGTCGCAGCATGTCCTCAATGGGGGTGTTTTCCTCTGACTTCAAAGCCCTGCCCCTTTTTTATTAGAGGCAGGGGGTTGTGTGCACCTTGGCGCACTTTAAGCGACATAGGCACAAAACCGGCGAGAGGCATCACTGCCCATTCCGCCGACTCCCCTGAGCAGGCACACAAGCGCGCGGATATGTACGCAGGCACACACTCACACAGGAGTGTACAGCGTCCCTAACTTTATTTTATCGTTAGGCATGTACACTTCACTGCGCCTTGGGGGGTTGTCTCTCAAGGCCGTTAATTGCACGAGAAGAGCCAAGCCGAGATTCCAATTCAGCCCCAAATTAATGTGACTGCACTTGGAATCGAGCCTGGGTCGCTGGCACACCTGAGCCTGCGCTAGACCGCTGGGCTACGGCCCCCTAAGCCCTGCCCCTAGGGAGTCACTAAGGAGCTCGCGGCCAGGCTGGAGCGAGTCACCGATGCTGGTCCGCGGTAATCGTAGTTTTGGAGCAAATGAGCACCAGCGCTTGACTTATAAACTCCTGGGGTGACCGTTTTCTGTTCCGCACCTTGGGCATTGCTGCCCGTATCGCGAGCTTTGCATACAGCCAGGGTGTTCTCATGTTTCAGTCTGGCAGCACGCTTCTTCAAGTGATCTGTGTGACACGCCTGACTTATGCACTGCTGACTGAGCGAGAAAGCCATTAATAGGAGTCTGCTAATACGGCGTACATGTACAAGTTCACGAGTAACTGGGATGTCACCTCGAGAAGATGAATTCTCGACTGTTTCGTCTGCGCTCGCAGTTATTTATTTTCAAGTTTATTCTGGGCAAATTCAAGTTAAAAGGCTGTCACAGCCGCATGGAATACGGCATATGCCGCATGTATGCAAAAAGAAGGTATGAGATGCCATTCGAGTACCGCTCACCTGGCTGTCACCGCGGCTATGAATGCAAGCCAAATCATGCATTTATTTGTCTGACAGCAATATAAAGCTGATCTCATAAGAATTTATTTATTAAAGGGGTGCAAATAGAGGTGCAGAGCTGAATGTGACGACTTTTACATACTCTAGGGAAAGAAGCATTTGAAAATCCCTTTTCCCTTCTATTTCAGAGACAGGTGAGCCATTTTAGTGTCCCATATTTCGCTAAGAGATCTCCCATGACTCCAAGGTGATGCCACTCTTGCCCTCAAAGACTTCTCCATGACCCGTAAGGATTTATCTATTGCCCCTGAAGAGGTGTCACTTAAAAAACACCTGAGATTTCCGTGTAGACTCAAAGCTACTTCTGTTGAGCCCCAACGCTTGAGTATGCAGCACATAGCCAAAATGGGATATGCAGCGATAACACGGTAAAATTTATAATTTTGTGCAACACACCAATGAATGATCTGATTTCTTCATGAAGTGTCATAGGCATGGATACTTTGTATCAATTGAATGAAAAAGCAGTGCTCAGAAATTCGATAACAGTTAGTTATAAGTACAGCGCGGTGACCATCGCAGCAAATGTCGACGCCATCACCATGGCAACGCCGGCAGCAGGGCGCGCAGGCCCGGCGTTGCACAGGGCGGTGTTGCAGCAGTACACCATCTTGGGAATCGGGGTGCAGGAGCTCACGGCGGCCCTGCTGGTCTCGCCCAGCGTCACCGACTTGCGGCAGTAGCGGCCCGTGGCAGTGGGGGTGGTGATGCCCACCGAGCTGCACTGGTCGCACGAGAAGCACAGGGTGTCGCCTTCCTTTACTTGCGCCGTGGCTGGGGCTGCAAAGGCCACGAGCAGAAGGCTGACTGCCAGGACTTGAGCCAGAGGGTTTGCTAGCATGGCTGCGGGCTTCTGGGTTCGGCAAGCAGAGATTTCTTGGAATTGCGATCCGTTGTCTCAGGGTCCTGCACAGGCGGAGACACAGCTATAAATTTATAAAATTTTTTGCCCGTGGCGCATGGATTACTGCACCTAAGCATCTGGATTGGAAATCGCTATTTCCATTTCACATCGCTATTCCCAGCCCGCATGTCAATATATTGTGCTCCATAGAACTCCTGGCTTTTTCTGTTTCAATGACTAGCAGATGCTTTGCATACTTGGGTGTACGCAGCTTGGTCATATCCTTTCCCATCAAGTTTGTGCTTTAGTAGTCCATGGAGTCTATTTGTCAGCTTGGGGGGGGTAGAATGTACGAGCAGCAATGTTTCTGTTGAGAGCGGCGCCATAGATTAACAACTGGTTAATCGCCCACAATGCCCTGGGCTCAGCAACAGCCCACACACAAGCAGCCTGGAATGCAGTTGCCTTGAGCTGAGCAATTGTTATTCTCCGAAAAAGCTCTGGCGCCAGTGGGGGCAGCAGGGAGGGTGAGTTGTGCATTCGGTCCTGAGGCTTAGGGCTTTCTTCTGCCCTGGCTGCTGCGTCAGAGTGGAGACGCGAGCTAGTATTTTCGCATGTTCTTCTTTGCAAGCTTGGAATTTTCTGTTGCTTTCATGGAGGACAATCGAGAGGTGTATTTTCACAGCTCTTGTTCTTTCGACTGGAACGGCCCGAGGGAGCAAAGGTCCTGCAGCGGGCTCTTGAGCATGAGATAAGATCGAGCAGAAAGAGATCTTAGTGCACAAAGCTTACTCGGAAAAGCGTTATCTAAAGGCTTTTCAAGAATAGGTAAACAGCTTGTTGATCAAACAAAGTACTTTTACATTCTGCCAAGAAAATACCCCCAACGTACGGACAAGTCTCTGACGTCACCTGTGTATCCAGCGCCACCAAGTCTCAGTGTGACCTTCAACTGCCCCATTTTTCATCTTCGCGCAAGCCTCTAGAGTCACCTTAACTGCCGCCCCCTTTGCCATCTTAGCCAAGCCTCCAGAGTCACCTTAAACTGCCGCCCCCTTTGCCATCTTAGCCAAGCCTCCAGAGTCACCTTAAACTGCCGCCCCCTTTGCCATCTTAGCCAAGCCTCCAGAGTCATCTCCAGCTGCTCCACGTGCTTCAGCCGTCACCTGAACGTACGATACGATACAGTACAGCACAGAGCCAACTTGCTGTCAAACCGGGATGCAGTGAATTAAAGCACTAAAAAGACTCCACAGCGGGATAGTTCGACTTTTTAAGCAATTTCAAATGAATTTGAATTCTCTAAATAAATATATTTGCCAGTATATTGAGCACTTTGAACAAGCTTGTAATATTTAATTCGCAACAGTTCTGACAAATTTCAAAAAGCAAAAAATTGCCGAATTAACAAAGGAAATGACTTTTTGCAGCATCAGCACAGTGGGTGTTGGTGCACCTTCCGCGGTGACAGCTTCAACCCCCGCAACCAGCGAGGCCAGCAGTAACACCCATCCGCTGACCCCTGGCACAGATACGTTCGAAGTCACGCATCACCCATTGGAGTGTCATCTGGCTTAACTTTCCAAGAATCAAGAATTTAGCTCAAGGACGCCAAAATAAGCCAAAATGAGTGCCTGCAGCGCCCAAAATCAGTACTAAAAGCGGATTACCAACACAAATTCCCAAAATAATACAGGATTTTTGCGTGTAAGATTTTCAGTTAAGTTCCCCCCCAACCATATCATCCATGGCGGCACCCCTGCTGCAGTGCATGTACTGCCAATCGTTGTCAGTGTACATATCGATATCCTAAAAAAATCGAG
This sequence comes from Macrostomum lignano, assembly GCA_002269645.1. Taxonomy (NCBI): domain Eukaryota; kingdom Metazoa; phylum Platyhelminthes; family Macrostomidae; genus Macrostomum; species Macrostomum lignano. The sequence continues at coordinate 414,909 of NIVC01000716.1, forward strand.
CTTTGTAAACCGAAAAAAACTAAAGAAGTGAAACCACGTACCGGACGTGCCAGATGGAGCGGTGGCGAGCTCGAAAGGTAGCTCAGAAACAATCAGAGTCGAACATTGGCACTAAACTGACCAGCAAAGTGAAAGGCGGCAGCTAATCAGCAACAAAGACTAAGCCTGAAATCAAGAAAAATACTAGAAGAAAATAGCAAGGCTCGGAAATAAAATGTGCAACTCTGTGCAGGCGCGCAGCGCAATGAAAAGAGTTTAAAACGAAATAGTGGACCGTTTGAGGCCCCATCTGCTGAGACCCACCTCTGCTGAGGCACAAGAGGCTATTATAAAAAACATATGAACACAAACACAAGAGGTCAAATGAGTTCAATCCAAGTCGCACAAGGTCCCGAGGGGTCAATCCAAGTCACAGCGGGTCAACCTATATCTCACGGGGTCAATCCAGGTCAAGATCAATCCAGGTCACCCCAAGCGACACAAGTTGGCCTCAGGTCCACATAGGTCATTCAAAGTTGCACTCCGCCGCAGAGCAACTACTCTAACGCGTTTAAGCGGTCACAAAGAATGAAAGTGGAATCGAATAAGTCGAATTAGACATCTCCAAGGTCTCTGCAGCTCACACCATTGAGTTGTCGCCCCTGAATCCCATCGCCCTCGCCTCTCGCCGAAGCGCTGCCAGCATCGTCACTCGGGGATCCTCGGCAGCCGAGTCCCGAATCAGGTCCCACTCGTCGTTGTTGAGGTTCGGGGCCCGGGGCTCCACCGAGATAAGCACTGCGGATCGGCCAGACTCCGGCAGCGCCTCATCCCGCTGCTGCTGCTCCGACAGCCGCTTGTGGTGCAGCTCCGCCTGGGCCAGGAGGTCCCGCTCGCTCAGGTTGAAGTGCTTCTCCTGGTCCTGGCGAGTTTGGCATGCATTGGGAGCCTTGAATAGGGCGAGAGCCGTGGATGCACTTGAGACAGGGAAGACAATGAGGACAGGGGAGACACTGGGGACAGGGAAGACACTGGGGACAGGGGAGACACTGGGGACAGGGGAGACACTGGGGACAGGGAAGACACTGGGGACAGGGGAGACACTGGGGACAGGGGAGACACTGGGGATAGGGGCACACTGAGGACAGGGGAGACACGGGATAGGGGCACACTGGGGACAGGGGAGACACTGGGGATAGGGGCACACTGGGGACAGGGGAGACACTGGGAAACAGGGGAGACACTGGGGACAGGGGAGACACTGGGGACAAGGGAGACACTGGGGACAGGGGAGACACTGGGGACAGGGGAACACTGGGGACAGGGGAGACACTGGGGAACAGGGGAGACACTGGGGACAGGGGAGACACTGGGGACAGGGGAACAAGAGAACACTGGGGACAGGGGAACACTGGGGACAGAGGAACACTGGGGACAGGGGCACTAGTGAAAGAGGAGCAAGAAGGCAGTGAGCAGAGGTTCTCACGGTCTCCAGATAAGGCAGAATCCTGGCCACCGCGTCCCCAGTGGCGTACGGCGACCTGCGCAGGGCGGTGGCCGGCGGCGCGCACAGCTGCGGCAACGCGGTTGTCGGGTCCGGTGAGTTCGGGACCGGCAGGATGAGGGCTGCGGGTGGCGGCCCCGTGGCTGCCAAGTAGGGCGCTGCTTTGAATCAGAGGCTCATTAAGCATATGGGCTACGGCAGCAGGCAATGAGTGTAATTACAATGCGTTCGTCGTTCTCGCTTGCTTCTCTATTTTACGGTACCGCTACAGTACGGTAATTCTCAATCGCCTATCATGTATAAGCAATGATGGGGGAGAGCCATGGGAAATGCAGGGATGACTCTGATCGCTGAATTCAACGCAAAGCTTACTATACAGCTGCTTACCCAAGAGCCCCCCTTGTGGGGTCTGACACCACCATCTAGTGGCACTCCTGACATCATGAAGTGACACCTTTGACATTATAGCGGAACCATTATAGTACCATCAATTTGTACCTCTGACACCATCAAGTGCAGCACTGCTTGCGCTGGTCAGCAACAGACCAGAATCTTACCTGGGTCCAAATCCGAACCTTCGTTTATCGAGCCGCTCCTGTCAGAGGGGTAAAAGTTATGTCATGGCTACATAAAACAGCATAAAAGTACTCAGTAGCCCCAAATCCGGCTGAGCTTACCCAGTATCCGGGACAGCCCCATCAACTCGATCATAGGCGCCTGCCGGAGCATCGGATGCCGGCCCCACCCTAGAATGGCATGTGAGGCAAAACTGCCAGGGGAATGACGGCGAGCTCAGAGACATTAAAAAAACTTCAGAAATGTCCTTACCGGGCCTGCCGCTCGGCAGTCGCTCTTCGTCTCAACCGTTTCTTGTTCCGCTTTCTCTCAGCGGCCTGAAAGTGAAATGACGCCGTATTGTGAACGGTGTCTTACCGCAGATGACCTCTGTAAACTCTGGTTAGTTACCTCGTGCTTTTTCGATGACTTCTCAGCTGGTCGAGTTCGGTCTAAAGCGATTTAAGGAAAAATTTTCAGCTTTCAGATCGTAATGAATTCAGAAAGGCACCCTGGCGCAACCCCACAACCAGCGCTGAGGCAATTCTGCTCATTCCGCTGACTGCTGAGCACATCTCCTCTCCTGCGCACGCACACATGCACCCGCTCACATTGGATGTACAGCGACCATGCATTTGTAATCATCAGGCATGTACATGATTATTACAGCTATTAACATCTACTGACAGCTGCTGACACCTAAAAACTGCTACTGGCACCTACTGACAGCTGCTGACACCTAATAACACCTACTGGCACCTACTGACAGCTGATGACACCTAATAACACCTACTGGCACCTACTGACAGCTGATGACACCTAATAACACCTACTGGCACCTACTGACAGCTGCTGACACATAATAACACCTACTGGCACTTACTGGCAGCTGCTGACACCTAATAACACCTACTGGCACCTACTGACAGCTGATGACACCTAATAACACCTACTGGCACCTACTGACAGCTGATGACACCTAATAACACCTACTGGCACCTACTGACAGCTGCTGACACCTAATAACACCTACTGGCACTTACTGGCAGCTGCTGACACCTAATAACACCTACTGGCACCTACTGACAGCTGCTGACACCTAATAACACCTACTGGCACTTACTGGCAGCTGCTGACACCTAATAACACCTACTGGCACCTACTGACAGCTGCTGACACCTAATAACACCTACTGGCACCTACTGACAGCTGATGACACCTAATAACACCTACTGGCACCTACTGACAGCTGCTGACACCTAATAACACCTACTGGCACCTACTGACAGTTGCTGACACCTAATAACACCTACTGGCACCTACTGACAGCTGCTGACACCTAATAACACCTACTGGCACCTACTGACAGCTGCTGACACCTAATAACACCTACTGGCACCTACTGACAGCTGCTGACACCTAATAACACCTACTGGCACCTTCTGACAGCTGCTGACACCTAATAACACCTACTGGCACCTACTGACAGCTGATGATACCTAATAACACCTACTGGCACCTACTGACAGCTGCTGACACCTAATAACACCTACTGGCACCTTCTGACAGCTGCTGACACCTAATAACACCTACTGGCACCTACTGACAGCTGCTGACAGGCAATCTCGCTCACCAGCGGAAGCCGCCGAAGCCACTCCGAGCTGATGCCTCGGCGCGATAGCTGCGGCGTCCACCAGGATGTCGTCGTCCTCGTCAACGGGCTGGAGCGGCCTGTCGGGCTGTTCGTAGCTCGGCTCCCGCATCGGGGGCGCCACTCGGCTGAGCACGGCAGGGAAATTCGATAGAGACAGCGGGTGATCATTAGAAATTTACGACTATAATAACTCCAAAATATCCCACAATACTCAACGATCCCCCAAAGCCTCCCGCAGTCTCTTAAAATTTTCAAAATTCTCCTAAAGTCTATCCCAATCTCCCCAGGGGGGGGGGCCGTAGCCCAGTGGTAGCGCAGCTGCTCTAGTGTGCCGCGACCCAGGCTCGATTCCAAGTGCAGTCACATTAATTTGGGGCTGAATTGGAATCTCGGCTTGGCTCTGCTCGTGCAATTAACGGCCTTGAGAGCCAACCCCCAAGGCGCAGTGAAGTGTACATGCCTAACGATAATATAAAGTTAGGGCCGCTGTACACTCCTGTGAGTGTGTGCCTGCGTACGTATCCGCGCGCTTGTATGCCTGCTCAGGGGAGTCGGCGGAATGGGCAGTAATGCCTCTCGCCGGTTGTGTGCCTATGTCGCTTAAAGTGCGCCAGGGTGCACACAACCCCCTGCCTCTAAAAAAAATAAAAAAATCCTAATCTCCCCAGTCTCCTAAGGTCTACCTCATCAACTTATACTACAGTAAAGACTTCAAAACCGCCCTAAACTATTCAAGTTTTGAGCGCAATTTCCCGCAGTCACAGGCGGAAATCTCACCGAACTGCGCCTCTTTGACCCGCTTCTTCCGCCACGAAATCCTCTTCCACGGAGCCGCCCTCCTCCTCCATATCCACATCTCGGCCGCGCCTCGGCTGCCGCTGGCTGTCCCGCAGCACGCGGGCCACCGAACGGTCGAGCCGCTCCGCCACGCGCTCGGCCAGCTGGTCCATCTCGGCACCGCTGATTGCGAGGCCCGCCTTGGCACCGAAATGCTGCGGTTTGGAGATGGGACAGAGTGTGGGTTGAGTGTGGGACAGGGTGTGGGAGTGGGACAGGGTGTGAGAGTGGGACAAGGTGTGGGAGTGGGACAGGGTGTGTGTTGAGTGTGGGACCAGGTGTGGGAGTGGGACAAGGTGTGGGAGTGGGACAGGGTGTGGGAGTGGGACAAGGTGTGGGAGTGGAACAGGGTGTGGGTTGAGTGTGTGACCAGGTGTGGGAGTGGGACAAGGTGTGGGAGTGGGACAGGGTGTGGGAGTGGGACAGGGTGTGGGAGTGGGACAGGGTGTGGGTTGAGTGTGTGACCAGGTGTGGGAGTGGGACAAGGTGTGGGAGTGGGACAAGGTGTGGGAGTGGGACAGGGTGTGGGAGTGGGACAAGGTGTGGGAGTGGGACAGGGTGTGGGTTGAGTGTGGGACCAGGTGTGGGAGTGGGACAGGGTGTGGGAGTGGGACAGGGTGTGGGAGTGGGACAGGGTGTGGGTTGAGTGTGGGACCAGGTGTGGGAGTGGGACAAGGTGTGGGAGTGGGACAGGGTGTGGGAGTGGGACAAGGTGTGGGAGTGGGACAAGGTGTGGGAGTGGGACAGGGTGTGAGAGTGGGACAGGGTGTGGGAGTGGGACAAGGTGTGGGAGTGGGACAAGATGTGGGAGTGGGACAGGGTGTGAGAGTGGGACAGGGTGTGGGAGTGGGACAAGGTGTGGGAGTGGGACAAGGTGTGGGAGTGGGACAAGATGTGTGAGTAGGACAAGGTGTGGGAGTGGGACAAGGTGTGGGAGTGGGACAAGATGTGGGAGTGGGACAAGGTGTGGGAGTGGAACGGGGTGTGGGATTGAGTGTGGGACAGTATGTGAGATCGTACAGCAGAATGGAGCAGATGATTGTGGTTGAAAATCAAGTATCTAAAGAGTACACAAGCGTACATGTAAGAGTAACAAAACCAGTAGCACAACATGCAGGCCACAGATAGTGACAGATTTGAAGCAGGAAAGAAGCAAAAATTAAAACAGAAAGCTGAAGACTGGAAAAGACAAAAATTAAAAAATTGCGACAGCTGAAAATCAGTGCGAATTTTGACACGCATTGGAAATTGCGAATTCACTGAATCGAAGTCTGACTTGACAGCCAGACGAACCTGAGGATAATTTTGCTGTCGATGCTGCCACGGGGCGGATGAGAATGGATGAGGCTGCAGCGGATGCTGGCCAGCTTCCGTCTGTACCGGTGTAATGAAATTTAGTTTTGTTAAAAAAATTAGTCAATATAGCAGTTGCAACTACTGTTAGTAGAGTCTATGGCGCTAGGGTAAGAAATGAAGGGCATTTATTCATTGTCCAGTCCCCGTGCTTCATTAGGGGCCGAACACTGCAATGAGTGCTCACACTGCAATGAGTGCTCACACTGCAATGAGTGCTCACACTGCAATGAGTGCTCACACTGCAATGAGTGCTCACACTGCAATGACTGCTCAAACTGCAATGAGTGCTCAAACTGCAATGAGTGCTCACACTGCAATGACTGCTCACACTGCAATGACTGCTCACACTGCAATGACTGCTCAAACTGCAATGAGTGCTCACACTGCAATGAGTGCTCACACTGCAATGAGTGCTCACACTGCAATGAGTGCTCACACTGCAATGAGTGCTCACACTGCAATGAGTGCTCACACTGCAATGAGTGCTCACACTGCAATGAGTGCTCACACTGCAATGAGTGCTCACACTGCAATGAGTGCTCACACTGCAATGAGTGCTCACACTGCAATGAGTGCTCACACTGCAATGAGTGCTCACACTGCAATAAGTGCTCACACTGCAATGAGTGCTCACACTGCAATGAGTGCTCACACTGCAATAAGTGCACTCATACTGCAAGCATCGCAGGTACTATTTGCATATCCCATCATACAAAAGCATCGTCGTGTTAGTCCGAAATTATGCCTGAATTATGCCTTTAAACTGGTTCTCGGGGGAGGGGGGCGCAGCCCAGGACTAGCACAGCGCCCCGATATGCCAGCGGCCGAGGTTCGATTCCAAGTGCAGTCACATCAGCTTGCGGCTAAATTCAAATCTCGGCTTGGCTCTACTCGTGCAACTGACGCCCTTGAGGGCCAACCCCCAAGACACAGTAAAGTGTACATGCCTGCGCATGGCTGCGTACGTATCCGCGCGCTTGTGTGCCTGTTCAGGGGAGTCGGCGGAATGGGCAGCAATGCCTCTCGCCGGCTGTGTGACAATCCGCTTAAAGTGCGCCAGGGTGCACACAACTCCCTGCCTCTAATGAAAAGCCTGCAAGCTCACCGTCTTTCCGTCGCCCTCCAGGCCGAGAAACTCCAGCTCCTCTGCGGCCGGGCCCTCGTGCTGGTGGGCGAACTTGGGTGCCTCGTACGGGCGCAGGCACTTGTGGTAGGCGAACAGGACCGCCCACACGATGAGCAGTAGGGCGCCCAGGCAGCCCAGCACGGCACCAATCACCCACAACTTGGAGGATGAGGCTGCTGCTGCGCTGTCGTAGACTGAGGGTGGGTTTGCTTGGCGATCAGTTCGGCAGTTGCCCGCCACGGGGACAGCACGGGAACCACAGTGACCAGTGGCAGGACGTGCACAATGACCCGTACACTGACCTGTGGGTAGTGACCCTCAGTGACCGGTGGACAGCAAATCCACAGGCCACAGTCACCCATGGACAGTAACCACAGTAACCCCTGGATAGTGAACCCACAGTAACCCCTGGATAGTGAAACCACAGTAACCCCTGGATAGTGAACCCACAGTGACCACAGTGACCCTCTGGATAGTGAACCCACAGTGAACCTACAGTGACCCCTGGATAGTGAACCCACAGTGACCCCCTGGATAGTGAACCCACAGTGACCCCCTGGATAGTGAACCTACAGTGACCCCTGGATAGTGAACCCACAGTGACCCCCTGGATAGTGAACCCACAGTGACCCCCTGGATAGTGAACCCACAGTGACCCCCTGGATAGTGAACCCACAGTGACCCCCTGGATAGTGAACCCACAGTGACCCCTGGATAGTGAACCCACAGTGACCCCTGGATAGTGAACCCACAGTGACCCCCTGGATAGTGAACCCACAGTGGCCCCCTGGATAGTGAACCCACAGTGACCCCCTGGATAGTGAACCTACAGTGACCCCCTGGATAGTGAACCCACAGTGACCCCCTGGATAGTGAACCTACAGTGATCACAGTGACCCCTGGATAGTGAGCCCACAGTGACCGTCGACTGCGACCCACAGTGGTCACAGTGACCCGCGTGGATAGTGAAACCACAGTGACCCCCTGGATAGTGAACCCACAGTGGTCACAGTGACCCGCGTGGATAGTGAACCCACAGTGGCCCCTGGATAGTGAAACCACAGTGACCCCCTGGATAGTGAACCTACAGTGGTCACAGTGACCCGCGTGGATAGTGAACCCACAGTGGCCCCCTGGATAGTGAACCCACAGTGACCCCCTGGATAGTGAACCCACAGTGACCCCCTGGATAGTGAACCCACAGTGACCCCCTGGATAGTGAAACCACAGTGACCCCCTGGATAGTGAACCCACAGTGACCCCCTGGATAGTGAACCCACAGTGACCCCCTGGATAGTGAACCCACAGTGACCCCCTGGATAGTGAACCCACAGTGACCCCCTGGATAGTGAACCCACAGTGACCCCCTGGATAGTGAACTCACAGTGACCCGTCGACTGCGACCCACAGTGGGCACAGTGACCCGCGTGGATAGTGAAACCACAGTGACCCGGGGACAGTGACCCAAACTGTCTCTAAACCAATCTGTAAACCAACCAGAATTTGTCACAATAACTTCAACTCTACTGATAGCGTAGTCTGAAGCAAAGTCAGACTTCAGAAACTCTGAGAAATTAGAAGGCCTAATTCCTTGGGTACACAGTGCTTTCCGCGATACCATAGAACTGTCACTCTCTAGTGCAAGTCATTCTGTCACACTGTCATACTGTTGTGTATTGAACGAAAATCGCTATCAAGCAGGCTTGGAGACAAACCGGAAGCGGCCGGACTCTCCACAGAATAGCCCAGCACCACGGGGACTCTGGCCGAGTTGCCGTTGATGGCCGACACGACGCTGTCAGCCGGAAGGTAGGCCGCGCCGCCTGCGCTCATGGCGTAGTACACCAGGCTGACCCGCTCCGATCCGGCATCGCGGGTGGCGCTGACCAGCTGCAGTCGGAGGCTGCTGTTCTCGGCGAAACGCCTGCGGCGGCGACCACCCGTCGAGGACAGAGCTTGCGACTCGGTCAGCAGCGTCAGGAGCAGCGACTCCATGTCATCTGCCCACTGGCAGGCCGAGACGTCCGTGGCAGATGTCACCGACTGAAGAACTGGGGAGGTTCAAAAGTGGATGGGCTGTCTGCCTAAGGAGAACGTTCTCTGAGGACAACTGGCAGTTCATGATAAGGGTCAGGTGTCTGAGGACAGGCAGTTTGCAGTTCTGAGTGAGGGTCAGGTGTTTCAGGACAGGCAGTTTGCAGCTCTGAGTGAGGGTCAGGTGTCTCAGGACAGACAGTTTGCAGCTCTGAGTGAGGGTCAGGTGTCTCAGGACGGGCAGTTTGCAGTTCTGAGTGAGGGTCAGGTGTCTCAGGACGGGCAGTTTGCAGTTCTGAGTGAGGGTCAGGTGTCTCAGGACGGGCAGTTTGCAGTTCTGAGTGAGGGTCAGGTGTCTCAGGACGGGCAGTTTGCAGTTCTGAGTGAGGGTCAGGTGTCTCAGGACAGACAGTTTGCAGTTCTGAGTGAGGGTCAGGTGTTTCAGGACAGGCAGTTTGCAGCTCTGAGTGAGGGTCAGGTGTCTCAGGACAGACAGTTTGCAGCTCTGAGTGAGGGTCAGGTGTCTCAGGACGGGCAGTTTGCAGTTCTGAGTGAGGGTCAGGTGTCTCAGGACGGGCAGTTTGCAGTTCTGAGTGAGGGTCAGGTGTCTCAGGACGGGCAGTTTGCAGTTCTGAGTGAGGGTCAGGTGTCTGAGAGCTTGTCTCAGGTGTCTCGAGGTTGCAAATAAATGCAGCTTCTAGCACCAATAACTGACAGCAGTTACCTGTCAGCACCCAAAACGGTGACAGATTCGGACTGAGGTTCAGCTTCGGCCGGCAAGTGGCCAATGTGGTTGGCGCACTGGCTGTGCCAGTTGGACTGCCAGTGGAGTCGGTGGTCCCAGCGCTCTCACTGACTCCTAGACTGGCACCGGTTTCCGCTGAAGTTGCCGCAGGCGGCGCTGCTGTAATGTCTGCAATGTGAGATTGCAATCTGCTGACATCCTCCGACCGCAGCTGCGCGATTCAATTGCAAAGTCTGCACTTTTAGAGCTTCAAGAGTTAAGCCAGGTAATGCTAAGTTGAGTTGGGCATGTCAGCAGGAAGCTGTGTAAGTTGCTCAGCCGAAAGGCCGCTAAAACATCAAACTGCGACAGGCGAAAGCGTTAAAATTTGATTCAGACAAAAAGCGGAGGGTTAGAAACGCTAACTTTGCGGCACTTGAGTGGCTCCCGCCTGGGTTAGTCAGCAATTAACCCAATGAAATTCAAGCAATGTTAGGCTTAGAAGCCGGAAGCCAAGCGCAGCTGCTTAAGTCATCAGCTGTGAGCAAAGCCCAACCTGAGACTGGGGCAGACACAGAGGCTGCTGAGACAGGCGCCTCACTACTCGCAGCAGAGACTGAGGTTGGGCTGAACACCTCAGAAGGTGCCGTCGAAAATAACAGCCCTGATGCTGATTGGCTCGCTAAAAGCGTTGACACTGCTGTCACACCTGATGATTTGGCCGATGCAGTCACGGATTCACCTGTTGCAGCTGATGCAGTCACGGATTCACCTGTTGCAGCTGATGCAGTCACGGATTCACCTGTTGCAGCTGATGCAGTCACGGATTCACCTGTTGCAGCTGATGCAGTCACGGATTCCCCTGATGTGGCTGATGCAGTCACGGATTCACCTGTTGCAGTTGATGCAGTCACGGATTCACCTGATGTGGCTGATGCAGTCACGGATTCACCTGTTGCAGTTGATGCAGTCACGGATTCACCTGATGCAGCTGGTGCAGTCACGGATTCACCTGTTGCAGCTGATGCAGTCACGGATTCCCCTGATGTGGCTGATGCAGTCACGGATTCACCTGTTGCAGCTGATGCAGTCACGGATTCACCTGATGTGGCTGATGCAGTCACGGATTCACCTGTTGCAGCTGATGCAGTCACGGATTCACCTGATGTGGCTGATGCAGTCACGGATTCACCTGTTGCAGTTGATGCAGTCACAGATTCACCTGTTGCAGCTGGTGCAGTCACGGATTCACCTGATTTGGCTGATGCAGTCACGGATTCACCTGTTGCAGCTGGTGCAGTCACGGATTCACCTGTTGCAGTTGATGCAGTCACGGATTCACCTGTTGCAGCTGATGCAGTCACGGATTCACCTGTTGCAGTTGATGCAGTCACGGATTCACCTGTTGCAGCTGATGCAGTCACGGATTCACCTGTTGCAGTTGATGCAGTCACGGATTCACCTGATGTGGCTGATGCAGTCACGGATTCACCTGTTGCAGCTGGTGCAGTCACGGATTCACCTGTTGCAGCTGATGCAGTCACTGATTCACCTGTTGCAGCTGATGCAGTCACGGATTCACCTGATGTGGCTGATGCAGTCACGGATTCACCTGATTTGGCTGATGCAGTCACGGATTCACCTGATGTGGCTGATGCAGTCACGGATTCACCTGTTGCAGTTGATGCAGTCACGGATTCACCTGTTGCAGCTGATGCAGTCACGGATTCACCTGATTTGGCTGAAGCAGTCACGGATTCACCTGTTGCAGCTAGTGCAGTCACGGATTCACCTGATGTGGCCAATGCAGTCACGGATTCACCTGATGTGGCTGATGCAGTCACGGATTCACCTGTTGCAGCTGATGCAGTCACGGATTCACCTGTTGCAGCTGGTGCAGTCACGGATTCACCTGTTGCAGCTGATGCAGTCACTGATTCACCTTTTGCAGCTGATGCAGTCACTGATTCACCTGTTGCAGTTGATGCAGTCACGGATTCACCTGATTTGGCTGATGCAGTCACGGATTCACCTGTTGCAGTTGATGCAGTCACGGATTCACCTGTTGCAGCTGGTGCAGTCACGGATTCACCTGTTGCAGCTGATGCAGTCACTGATTCACCTGTTGCAGCTGGTGCAGTCATTGATTCACCTGTTGCAGCTGATGCAGTTACGGATTCACCTTTTGCAGTTGATTCAGTCACGGATTCACCTGTTGCAGTTGATGCAGTCACGGATTCACCTGTTGCAGCTGATGCAGTCACGGATTCACCTGTTGCAGTTGATGCAGTCACGGATTCACCTGATGTGGCCAATGCAGTCACGGATTCACCTGTTGCAGCTGGTGCAGTCACGGATTCACCTGGTTCAGTAAACTCGGAAGTTGCAGCGCTAACAGTGGCAGTCGATGTTTCAGCAGCAGACACTGAGTTCACTGCAGATGACATCGATGGGACAAAAAAATCAGTTTGAATGCTGCTCGATTGTGGAGTTGCTGCATCTGCAGCTGCTGTTTCTGCCACAGCTGAGAATGTGCTCTGGGACGCAATGCCTGGGGAAATACTTGATGTAAAACCTGAGTCAGTGCTCACAGAGCTGCTGGCATCGAGGATGGCAGTTGGGGAGTCTGGTGCTGCTGAATCCGCTGTGCTTGCTATAATATAGTTGAGGGCATTTAGTTATTCGGACAGTGTTTTTTATTGTAATTTATGTGATGGGGAATTGAAACTGCATTGAAAATCTATCACAGTACTCCAACTACAGATACAGCAGCGTAAATACTAACTAATACGAATCGTTCGTGAATTGCTAAATATTGCGTGATTGCTATGTTGTTTATAAAGAAAGATTTAATGAATTTACACTGTGATATCTCTGCTACTGCTAGTAGAACTACGAGTACATTTCAACAGGGGCGTCGCCACCGGGGGGGGGGACAAGGGGGACATGCCCCCGCCAGTAAAATCTATGGTGGGGACATGTCAATGTTTTGTCCCACCCCCCATCCCACCAATTGTGACCCGTTATGGAAATTAGTAATTTTGCCTCATGGCGACAAAATATAGCGCCTGCGGCGCCAAAAAGTGTCTGCAGTGCCAAAATGAGTGCCTACGGCGCCAAAATGAGTGCCTACGGCGCCAAAATGAGTGCCTGCGGCGCCAAAATGAGTGCCTGCTACGCTAAAATGAGTGCCTGTGGCGCCAAAATGAGTGCCTGTGGCGCTAAAATGAGTGCCTATGGCGCTAAAATGAGCGCTGGTAACACTGATTCTGAAAATAATGTCATGTAGGAATTTAGTCATGTACATGTGCATGTAGAATTCTTGGCTTTGACCCCCCATCATAAAATCCATGGCGACGCCCCTACATTTCAATAAAACTTTTTAATTATTTTTACCTAACTTTGCTTCCATATTTTATTTCAAATTAAAAGTTTTAGGCTTAAGGTCATTATTTTGCAACAATACTTGTGCTATTCTTATAGTTCAACAAAGTTAGAAACAACAGAAATCTTTAAAAGAATAAGGAAAGACAAATTAAAAAAGATTAAATATTTAACTTTACTTGTTTTTGGGCAAAGCAGCAACGAAATGTTTGTAGACAAATTCTAGATTGGAATAATAAAAATCCTAGATTATATAAAACAATGGTTGACTGTCTTTAACTTTCTACTGTCTGGAGCTAAAACAGTGTTATATAATTTACTCAAATGTTTAACATTTACTCAAAGCATGCAGGGTAATAACTCAAACCAGCGTAGTATAAAAAACAATATTACATTTTTGAAAATTTCAACATCCAACTAGTAAATTAGTAAATTAGTAAAATTAAGTTTACTTACTTTGTGCGAACGAATACTTGAAGGCAATTACAATTAATAGCCAGATGATGATTTTGCTATCCATTGCATAAAATGCTTTAGCCACTTATGAGCTCTCGTTGGCTGCTCAGGCTGGTTATCCTAGATCGTCAAATTTCCGCGACATTTTCATCAAAGTTTCCACGGAAAGGATAATAAATGGAAAAAAATATGATTAAGCGATTTTGTTTTTGGGGATAATCTTAGTCACCAAATCATCAAAGTAAAAAACTTTTTGAAAAACATTTAGCTCAAAAGCACCTTGAATATGTCAGCCTACGCTATTTAGAAACAAAACTTTCAGATCAAAAGTTTAAAATTATTTTATTCTTAACATTATTTGTTATTTTTATAACAAAAAATAAAATCTTTTGTAGCTAGTAAATTCAAAGCCATGACATTTTGTTTAAACCATTATTTTATTTTTTATAAATAAGCTCGGAAATTCAATGAAAGTTAGAAAACATGAAACATGAAACATGAGCATCTGTAATTAGTAAATTTGGCAGTAAGGACTAAGGTGTTCATGTGCGTCAATGTGACTTCAATACAAGAACATGGATTATATTCTGAATTTATTCCAAAAACATTTGTCATTGTTAAGACAGATGCGTAGCCGGAGAGAAAATCAATCGAATTTGAGCTGGAATGCAGTTTGAATTCAAAAACACAATCGAAAGCAATATCATTTTTTGCGCAGAAAAATTAAAAACTCATGTCCCCGAAGTTTCTTTTTCGGAAAAACTTGCCTCCTAAAATTTTCCAAGAAGCGACTTTTCCCTTTCTTCTGCTTGATTAGTCCTTGATTGTACATTTAATTATACCTAAATTAGTTAACAATCCATTTACACAATCATGAATAAGTTTAAGCTGTCCTCGTGACTCCTCGCGAACAAAGGGGATTGAATCGAAGAAGTTCGGACAAAGTTTGCCTGTGTAAAGTGTCATTGTGTAGAGTTGTCCAACAAGAGTTTAATCAATCATTGCATTCCGAGTTCGTCCAGTACTCACGAGATTTCAAGTGTCGCATGAACTCTAATAATTCTAGTAAGGAATTCTAATCGAAAACTCGCACACACGCACAGATGGCATAAATATAAATTTACACTTTTGTAAATTTACAAGCATATTCGTGCGCATCCATGAAAAATGAGTATAGTTCTTGTCTATGTGGAACAACCACTATGGTAGGTGATTTCGTGATTTCCGAACGCCCGATCGACCCTCGCACCAAAAAGATTCGTTCATCTTATTGAGATTTTGACCTGGAATTGTGCGATTTACGCATTGATCGAAGTCAACTACGTTTCCAGGAGCTGAGACAGTACGAGTACACTGCCTGACGATGAGAAAGTTAGTAAATGTGTACACCACGTGAGCACATGTGCTCAGGGTTGTGCTTATGTTTGTGCTCAGGTTTGTGCTCAGGGTTGTGCTCAGGGTTGCGCTCAGGGTTGTGCTCAGGGTTGTGCTTATGTTTGTGCTCAGGTTTGTGATCAGGGTTGTGCTCAGGGTTGTGCTCATGTTTGTGCTCAGGTTTGTGCTCAGGGTTGTGCTTATGTTTGTGCTCAGGTTTGTGATCAGGGTTGTGCTCAGGGTTGCGCTCAGGGTTGTGCTCAGGTTTGTGCTCAGGGTTGTGCTCAGGGTTGCGCTCAGGGTTGTGCTCAGGGTTGTGCTTATGTTTGTGCTCAGGTTTGTGATCAGGGTTGTGCTCAGGGTTGTGCTTATGTTTGTGCTCAGGTTTGTGCTCAGGGTTATGCTTATGTTTGTGCTCAGGTTTGTGATCAGGGTTGTGCTCAGGGTTGCGCTCAGGGTTGTGCTCAGGTTTGTGCTCAGGGTTGTGCTTATGTTTGTGCTCAGGTTTGTGCTCAGGTTTGTGCTCAGGTTTGTGCTCAGGGTTGTGCTCAGGGTTGTGCTCAGGGTTGTGCTTATGTTTGTGCTCAGATTTGTGATCAGGGTTGTGCGCAGGGTTGTGCTCATGTTTGTGCTCAGGTTTGTGCTCAGGGTTGTGCTTATGTTTGTGCTCAGGTTTGTGCTCAGGGTTGTGCTCAGGGTTGTGCTCAGGGTTGCGCTCAGGGTTGTGCTCAGGTTTGTGCTCAGGGTTGTGCTCAGGGTTGCGCTCAGGGTTGTGCTTATGTTTGTGCTCAGGGTTGTGCTCAGGGTTGTGCTCAGGGTTGTGCTCAGGGTTGCGCTCAGGGTTGTGCTCAGGTTTGTGCTCAGGGTTGTGCTCAGGGTTGCGCTCAGGGTTGTGCTCAGGGTTGTGCTTATGTTTGTGCTCAGGGTTGTGCTCAGGGTTGCGCTCAGGGTTGTGCTCAGGGTTGTGCTTATGTTTGTGCTCAGGTTTGTGATCAGGGTTGTGCTCAGGTTTGTGCTCAGGGTTGTGCTTATGT
>NIVC01000716.1:438425-448425 GCA_002269645.1 Macrostomum lignano
AGGTCTTCAGTCTGGGGCTGCATGCCTAGGAGAGAGTGGGGCAGGTCTTCAGCCTGGGGCTGCATGCCTGGGAGAGAGAGAGAGTCAATGGAGAAGTTGCAGCACATTCAATTTCAATCAAAAAACAATAAATTTATTATTTTATTATCTGGGTCCAGAGGTAACCCCTAGCCACTACCCGAGAGCTCCCACAGAAGTGAGTTTGCAGTAAAGGCTCAAAGTACTTCCGAACTTTGTGCCAGAAGTTAAACTGCCCGATACGAGAGCCGCATTCCAAAGCCGCTATAAAAGTTTTTCTCCGACTGCCAAAATCCAATTTAACAGCTTGGGTGCAGCTCAATGGGGTGAAGCGCCGCTCGGAATTGCTGGCTTGAATTTTCATGCGGAGGAGAGACTGAGAAAAAACACAGCCAGTCGCGGAGCAGACGTTCCTGCCGCATCTGTCACCGCGCGGTGAGCAGGCACAGCTGGGCAGCCTGTTCTCCGCTGCTGGATTTTACTGCGGGTCAGACTGGGAAAGGAAACTGAAAGTTAAGGACCCTGAAGCTGGACTGCTGAGTTGGTGTTGAGGCCCTTAATTCCATGTCCCATTGTTTGTTGGGGTCCACGACATCTTTGAGTGTCAGCTGAGCGCTGACCCAATGACCGCTACCACTGCGCTTTCCACCACAGGAAGCAGCACCAACGGCAGCATGACGTCAAGCAACAGGTCCGATGCCAGCCTGCTGACAGACCGGTACCCGCTGCCCATGCATCTGTATGACGGCTTCATCCCAAACGTGATGCGGTTCGACCGGGTGGTCACCCCCATCTGGTACGTGCTGGGCCTGTTCGGCAACACCCTCAGCGCCATCGTGTGGCTCAGCCCGGAGGTCCGCAGGAACAACTCGTCGGCCGTGTACCTGGCTGCTCTGTCTCTGTGGGACTTGGCCTTCCTGCTGCTGCACACATTCCAGGAGCTCAAGGAGGCGTGGAACATCTCGACGCAGAACACGTTCACATGCAGCTGCCTGCCCGTGCTGCTGCTCACGGCTCAGTACCTGTCCCCGCTGCTCGTGCTCGGCTTCACTGTCGAGCGCTGGGTTTCCGTCTGCTTCCCGTTTCGCCGGGAGTTGCTCTGTACGCCGCGGCGCGCCTGCTCAGTGGTTGGCGCCATGACAGTCGGCGTAGTGCTGTGGAACCTGTGGCAGCTGTACTTCAAGACCGGCTGCGAAGTGGCCGAGGAGCGCTACGGCTGGACAGCGTACACAGTCGGCACCGAGGTGGTCATCAGCGGCCTGGTGCCGGCAGCCGCACTGGTGTTCAACCTGATGGTGCTGCGCGAGATACGACGCATCAACTCGGCCAGCGCGGCGCGCAAGTTCGGCGCAGCGGCCCCCAGCGTGGCAGACAACGGCGGAGGCGCTGGCCAGTGCGGCAACGCCTCCAGAGACGCAGGCGGAGGCGGTGCGGGCGGCAACACTGAGAGAAAATTCCGCACCACCACAGTGACGCTGCTGTGCGTGTCTTTCTTTGTCATCCTGACCACGCTGCCGGCCGGGATGGTGTACGGCCTGCAGTCCTACGCCAACTTTGGCAGCATCAACATGACGGACGAGGAGGTGAGTTCAAGCGTCTGATTTTGAGTTTGAGGATTTTCCAGGCGACGAGGAGTATAAAGCATGTACATTCCCTTAAACCTCTTCGGATTTGCTTCGACTGATCTTCGGAAGTCCTGAAGATCAGAACTTCGGCCGCTCGCTCGCGCTGTGGTGCGCCACTGACGCACCCTGACCTCATGAATTTTCTGGGTTTAATTTCTGCTCCTGTTTTTGTTGGCGATAGGGACGCCAGTTTCGTCCATAGAGGCAATTTCATAATTGGAAATAAACTTCCATAATTTTGATTTCTTGTATCTTCCTGCAATGTAACGATATATACCGATTTTTTTCGGCAGCAATTGCGTAAGCTGAAGCCGCGTAGCCGCGTAGCCGCGTAGCGAACAGCGTAGCGGCTGAAGCTTAGTAGAGCAATTGCTGCCGAAAAAAATCGGTACATGTCATTATTGTACCCTTTTGACTTCCCCTGTCTATGGCCCAGACATGTATAGTGCGGATGCTGAGTATGAAATGCGATTGTTGCCGGAATGCGCTTTGAAAGGGTTGTAGAGATAATCAATTGTCTATGGCAAATTTAGTTGCTCTCTAAATGAAAGGGTTGTAGAGATAATTAATCGTTTATGGCAAATTTAAAGGACAGTGAAGACAGCTAGCCTGGCTGCCATGAGTTAATTCTCAAGTTGATTTTGAGCTTGAATTAATTCTCCTATTCGGAGTGCAAATAGGAAAACTAGCTATGATTCGCTACGCAAACATTCCTGGCGGAGAAATATGTGGACTCTCCACGGACGAGTTGGCTTTTGTCACCCGAGAGTCGAGCACGCGCTACGTTCTGGAGATGGACAACCTGGATGCGTCGTCCAGTTCCAACGGGCTGCCTGAGCTAGGTAGCGAAGATCTGGAAATGTTGGACCGACTTGAGAGTGACTCAGTGCCGAAATCGACCGAGACGCAACGGAAGCTTCACGTGGCAAGGTTCCGACAGTTCCTCAACGAGAAGGGGCTCTGCCAGGAGTTTGAGCGTGTTCCGGATCGATTTTTGAACGATTATCTGAGGCTTTTCTGAGGTTTGTTCTTAAGAACTTTTTGTGACTATGAAACACTTTCGCCGTGTTGCTATTGTTGTTCCTTGTTTTGATAGCCAAATACATTCGTCTGAAATCCGGCAACAATCGAAAAAAGCCGACAAACAATTAAATTGTTACCGCAAGTATGAATGCCGGAAACCATAGACAAAAGGGAACAATAGCAGTGGAGGTCTTTGCTCAATCAGGATCGTTCCTGCTGGCCATCAGAAATGAACCTAACGCATGATGCATAATCGAGCATGTTTTGAATTTCATCAGACGCATAGAAATGATCATGCTGCAGAACGCACAGCTGCGCGTGTTGTTGGGCATGCTTTGCAGAACTAAATTTATGCCAATGCACGCCCAGGATGAACGCCTGACTCAGCATTTCAGCTCTTTGATGTTGGTCAGACGGAAAAGTTTTTGGTGAGCGACTCAGATGCTTAATGTTAATGAACAGTCTTTAAAATAAACATGGTTTCTTGACAAAGTGCGTCTTTTAACTCACGAGTCAAAACATGGTTTAAGGAAACGCCGATTAAAACTTCAGTTTGTAGCCGGTATCATACTGAATTATGTCATGGAAGTTTCACATCTGGGTCGCAACGGCGTTGTGGGGTTCAGTGTTAGGGTGGTGGGTCTTAAAACACCGTGATGCTGTGTGCTTCAAATTAGACCGGTTGGCTTGTAGCAGTGAAAAAACGAAGAAAAAGCATAAGAGTCTTTAAATCGGGGCCGCCAGTTCGGAAAAAGGACAACTTGGCCACCAATCAGCGCGCGAGGAGGGGTAGAAAGGCGGCTCACTAGCCCAGCCACTGGGGCCAGAGACTGCGCGTGGTGGCTGTTCAGTGTTCAATTATTGATCGGGCGAAGGGAGAGAAAGTCAACCCTAAAGTATCAGGGGGGTAGACAGACGGCACAAACCAGCCAATCAGCTTTTAGCGGACGCATGCGTGACGGGGGCATTGAGGAAAGAAAGGAATGGGGTGCTAATCTGACTGAGGTATTTTTGTTTTGCTCGTTTTCGACTTTATGCATCCTGATGACCCCGTTCCATTTTATTGGATGTTAAATGCCACAGACGGCAGTTTTCCTTCCCCAGTTCGTCAGATTGATATCGCATAAAGTCTGTTATCAAGGACAACTTGATAACTCAGGACCGGAAACGAGCCAATTCATGGCGAAAAAAGTATGAGGCTCGTTTAAAAGCATTGTTCTATGGCCCATCCGTATGCGCATGCTTTCAGTTGCCAATGTATACTCGTATCTTATTTGACTTTTTGATAGGCAGTCAGAAGGCGGGTGCAGGGTCGGTTTTCTTAAATGTTGAATAGTTTTATTACATAAAGTAACCGTCGTGAAACTGCACAATGGGAAAGCTGTACATGCAGCACATGTATAAAGAAACTCGAGAAAAATTTACGATTCTTTCTTCATCTGAACTACAAACAGAGAGGAAAATAACAGTCACAGAACGGGACAAGAGCTGACTATGATAAATAGGCCTCCATGTTGATTGACGAAGTTGTCCTTGTCTGTTATTTAGTGTTTTGAAAAGTTCTTTTCCACTTGACTTGGTCTGTCCATGGTTCATTAATGCTTTCTTCATTTATTTTGGCCGGGCCAAAGAAATGATGGGCTAAGCCAAAGAAACGTATAGTATGGCTAAAAATAGAGAGAACATAAAAGGAACTTATGGTGCAGCAACAAAGCAACACGAAAATAGGGTAAACACTGCGTATATTTGATGCAAGCGATGCACAATATCATATTTGATGTGAAGCAGATCAGGTCTTAGTCAGTAATCAAACTGAATGTCACTCACTCAAAGCTGATGGAGACCTTGTTAGTGTTGTCACACACCTTCTTCTGTGCCGAGTTGCCCAGACTGATGGTGTGGTCCTCACTGCTAGTGCCAATTCATGCGAATGGGTGGACGACTCTTCTGCCGTTACGGAGCTCATGCTGACGGAAGTTGTGGCCATGGATTGCACTCCAGAAATGATTGCACTCTGGTGTTTTTTGCTGCGAGAGCGAGATGCCAATGTACCGCTCAATAGCGGAGCTGCTGTGACCGGTCACACGTGCAGTGTCGGAACGTTGCACTCCTGCCTCATTCAGAGCCGAGGCGCATGACTCTGATTGGTATAGCGGTTACTGTTGTCAGGTGCGACGTCCTTGACGAGCGCCAAGCCTGTCTTCGTCCATACTTGCGTTAATTTGACACTAATTTGTCCACACCACCCTCTCCCGACTCCCTCTCCTCTTCACTCAGGATTTGTCGGACGACTTTTACCCATAGACCAAGTTTGAAAGAAATATATTCTTTCAATGGCCCAAATGACCCGGCCGAGAGCTCGTTTCTTGGCCGAGGCGCAACGAGAAGAAAATAAACGGAAAGAACAAATCTAGCTTTTGTCGCGCTTTGGGAAACAGTGGGCATGCAAAACGGAACAGCCTCAAGCGTTTAAATTAACTCGAGAAAGCAAGCCACAGACAATTTGTCTTGCAATTCGGGCGTATGTAACGATGAGCCAGAATAGAAGGAACGGTTTGAGTTTTATTTGCAGAAAGAATAAAAACTGACACCAATAAAACATATTTTGTCACAAATGAAAAGCATAAAAATTTACAAAAGGTCAACTCATAAAACAGCACGGATGTCGCTGCAAACACGACTCAAACGATCTGTTACAGCGCAGCTCCCAGCTTGTCAGCAGTGATTGCTCGTCCAACGGCTTCAGCCGCCTCTCGCTCGAGTTACATGAATCTGCACTGGTCATGAGCCACTCCCTCGGGATTTGTGTTGAAATTCTGTTCCGATGGTTCCCTGTGATCTCCATACGCTACGGTGGAAATTTTGGCCATCCATAAAAATTGTCCAGTTTCCGTTAGGCCCAGTTGATATTGAATAGCAGCGGTCTGCTAATGGATGTCAGCTAAGTGGCAGCTTTCAATCTGCCGGCTCGTTTGAATGTTGACCGAATTGAATACTCTCAACAACACTGACACACCCTTCATCGACAGTCCACGGTGCAAGGCGGCGACGATACGCTGTCGATCGTGTACAGAAATTGCGGACCCATCATGCTTAACTCGATTAGCCGATAGAAAATGAAAGCGTCTTGTCGTCTCTGTGAAAAATTCAAACCGTTCCTTCCATTCTGGCTCATCGTTCCATATTGCATGACAAATCGAGCTGTCTATGGCTTGCTTTCTGACGAACTGGGGAAGGGAAACTGCTGTCTATGGCTTGCTTTCTGACGAACTGGGGAAGGGAAACTGCTGTCTATGGCTTGCTTTCTGACGAACTGGCGAAGGGAAACTGCTGTCTATGGCTTGCTTTCTGACGAACTGGCGAAGGGAAACTGCTGTCTATGGCTTGCTTTCTGACGAACTGGCGAAGGGAAACTGCTGTCTATGGCTTGCTTTCTGACAAACTGGGGAAGGGAAACTGCTGTCTATGGCTTGCTTTCTGACAAACTGGGGAAGGGAAACTGCTGTCTATGGCTTGCTTTCTGACAAACTGGGGAAGGGAAACTGCTGTCTATGGCTTGCTTTCTGACGAACTGGGGATGGGAAACTGCTGTCTATGGCTTGCTTTCTGACAAACTGGGGAAGGGAAACTGCTGTCTATGGCTTGCTTTCTGACAAACTGGGGAAGGGAAACTGCTGTCTATGGCTTGCTTTCTGGCGAACTGGGGAAGGGAAACTGCTGTCTATGGCTTGCTTTCTGGCGAACTGGGGAAGGGAAACTGCTGTCTATGGCATTCAACAGCCAGTAGAATGAAACGGGGTTGCCATGATGCCAAAAGTCTAAAACAAGCAAAACAAAAGTAACTCAGTCAGATTAGCGCTCTATTCTGTCCTTTTCTTCATGGACCATGGAGGACGAATAAAAAACTTAGTGGAGCACATGCAGACACTTTGGCCTCAGGAAAGGACATCCCTTACGTTAAGTAAACTGAAGATAGAACCCATTTTAGCCAAGCAGAACTTCAAAAGAGTCCAATTGATCCGAGCCCCGACCACTTCATTCAGTCTGTGACGAATTTGCATAGCACAGTTTAGGGATGCGACAGTCATCAGCCTCCGCTTTTGTTATGATTTTTCCTAATTGAAATTGTAGCTACCTGCCGTTTCTAAGAAAAAAGGAATTGAATTTGAACAGCTGCACTGAGCGGATGCTTTATTTAGAGCATAGGAATTCACTGATTCTGACTGGGTGGAGTTGACGACTTGATTCATCACTCTTCCCGTGGGCAATTGAAAGTATTGGCGCCGATGCTAAAACAAAACAACCGCTTTCTTCCCCGCTGCCGCTTGCTCCTCGCCCCGCTCTCACCCAGTCCCGCTTTCAAATCTGCCTTTTGTGCCGGCTCTTTTGCATGCGCCAATAAACCCCTGCCCCAGTCAGTCTGGCGTTAACCTCGGCAGACTCCGCCCTGTCTCATCCAGATTTAAAAGCATATGCAATTTCATTCTCACTACGCCTGCTGCCATTCAGCCTGCTCAGCGCCATCGAGAGCGTTTTTTTGTTTCAGTATCCTAATAATGCTCTATTTTTACCATTCATCTCCTTGTGCCATACATGTAGGTCTTGAGCCTCACTCTAGCCGTGAGTCTCTCATGTTACTCTAGCTGTGAGCCTCTTATGTTACTCTAGCTGTGCGTTTCTCATGTCACTTTAGCTGTGAGTTTCTCATGTCACTCTAGCTGTGAGTCTCTCATGTTACTCTAGCTGTGAGTTTCTCATGTCACTCTAGCTGTGAGATTCTCATGTCACTCTAGCTGTGAGTCTCTCATGTCACTCTAGCTGTGAGATTCTCATGTCAGTCTAGCTGTGAGTTTCTCGATCATGTCACTCTAGCTGTGAGTTTCTCATGTCACTCTAGCTGTGAGTTTCTCATGTCACTCTAGCTGTGAGTTTCTCATGTCACTCTAGCTGTGAGTTTCTCATGTCACTCTAGCTGTGAGATTCTCATGTCAGTCTAGCTGTGAGTTTCTCGATCATGTCACTCTAGCTGTGAGTTTCTCATGTCACTCTAGCTGTGAGTTTCTCATGTCACTCTAGCTGTGAGTTTCTCATGTCACTCTAGCTGTGAGTTTCTCATGTCACTCTAGCTGTGAGTTTATCATATCACTCTAGCTGTGAGTCTCTCTCTCTCATGTTACTCTAGCTGTGAGTTTCTCATGTCACTCTAGCTGTGAGTCTCACATGCCACTCTAGCCATGAGTCTCTGATGTTACTCTAGCTGTGAGTCTCTCATGTCACTCTAGCTGTGAGTCTCTCATGTCACTCTAGCTGTGAGTCTCACATGCCACTCTAGCCGTGAGTCTCTCATGTTACTCTAGCCGTGAGTCTCTCGTGTTTTTCTAGCTGCGAGTCTCTCATGCCACTCTAGCTGTGAGTCTCTCATGTCACTCTATCTGTGTCTCTCATGTCACTCTATCTATGTCTCTCATGTCACTCTATCTGTGTCTCTCATGTCACTCTATCTGTGTCTCTCATGTCACTCTATCTGTGTCTCTCATGTCACTCTATCTATGTCTCTCATGTCACTCTATCTGTGTCTCTCATGTCACTCTATCTGTGTCTCTCATGTCACTCTATCTATGTCTCTCATGTCACTCTATCTGTGTCTCTCATGTCACTCTATCTATGTCTCTCATGTCACTCTATCTGTGTCTCTCATTTCACTCTATCTGAGTCTCTCATGTCACTCTATCTGTGTCTCTCATTTCACTCTATCTGTGTCTCTCATGTCACTCTATCTGTGTCTCTCATTTCACTCTATCTGTGTCTCTCATTTCACTCTATCTGTGTCTCTCATGTCACTCTATCTGTGTCTCTCATTTCACTCTATCTGTGTCTCTCATTTCACTCTATCTGAGTCTCTCATGTCAATCTAGCTTTGAGTCCAACATTGTAGATCACGCTGAGTCTCAGAACGAGTTGCATCTTTCCGACAGGATTGCAAATTCGCACTGCGTCCAGAAGCTGGTCTCCAACTAGCTTCATCTCCGTATGCCGCTGCGGTCTCCTGTTTCAATCTGTTCCGCCGGCAGCCCTGACTGCAAATCTCATATATGCAAATTCCAAGGAGCCCCCAGATGACTGCCAGAGAGACTCCGGACAGGAGCCTGCGGTATCGGCGCAAATCCGATTTTATCAGCAGTCTGAGCTCGTTGGCTCAACTTATTCGCAGGAACAGTTCTCAGAAAGAACGCCTTAAGGTTCTCGATGCCAATTTGCTTATCTGTGGCAGTTCTGGATCCCTTTGCCGCTAAATGCCCCACTTCTCTGCACCAGTTTAAAGTCCGTAGCGAGATATTGCTTCCCTTTACTTCAATAGTTCGAAGCTGCGACTTCAAACTTTGGCATTGCAAACGACTCGTAGGACTTGCGTTAGGAGGCCATGGGCTTCCTGAACTAGAAACCTGGACTGGAAGCAGAGCTCTGTCTACAGAATTTCTCTGCAGTTGTATGCTAATCGCTTGACAACCTCTGATCTGATACAGTATGGCTAGCAGAGCGCATTCCATTGCAGTCCCCGATGCAACCTGACCGTTGCTGCTGAAAGGGGTTATGAGTATGAGTATGAGTATGAGTATGAGTATGAGCATGAGTATGAGTATGAGCATGAGTATGAGTATGAGTATGAGTATGAGTATGAGTATGAGTATGAGTATGAGTATGAGTATGAGCATGAGTATGAGTATAGGTATGAATATGAGCATGAGCATGTGTATGAGCATGAGTATGAGTATGAGTATGAACATGAGCATGAGCATGAGTATGAGTATGAGCATGAGATTTAAATTATCTGCTCTAATCTATCTAGTCTTGAAGTTGCAGAGCAAAATCAAACACAAAAAGCTAAAACAGTATGTACTTTGGGGCTGATCGAAAATTCATTTTCAAGAGTAAGCGGCCGATGCAAGCTCAGGCTTGGCAAAAGTTCAAACCAGTCATTGCTATCAGCTGCCGGGGTACCACAGATGTTGGGGCAGCGCAGCAGTGGAGATATTTGGGAGTGAAAGTTCAGGCCGGCATCGAACAGTCACCGGAAACCAAGTTGTGGGCTGCGCAGCAAGGGTGCGACTTCTGTTTCTTCGATACTGGTCTGACGGCAGTGACTATTGCCAGAGTTGCTGCCCCACCTGCGGTCTCGGATCCGAAATTGTCCGGACTGAAGCGAATCCCTCAGCCCGGAGTGCATGCTGGTAAAATTGATTTGCATTGGAATTCCCCAGGGTACTCTGGGGCGGCCCAGGCTGCCAGAAAATGGAGATTTGGCCAGTCGCTGGCTGTGACAAGTGGCAGACAGA
>NIVC01000716.1:450925-462600 GCA_002269645.1 Macrostomum lignano
GACAACCACGGCAACAAGTTCCTGCAGCTGTCGGCGCAGGAGGAGAACCTCACCGCTTTCGGCATCCGCGGAGCCGGCGGCGCTATGATGGGGCTGCGCCGGGAACTGGGAGACAGCCAGAATCTGATGAAGATCATGGCGCACACAAAGTCCTGGCTAGCAACAACTATTACCAGCCGCTGCGGAGGCTGGGCGGCGCCTCATCGACTGACGCCAGCCAGGCCGCGCTGCTGCTGCTGATGAGGTGAATGAGATGCTGTGCCATGCAGAAGCTGATTCCTCAGAGCAGGTGTACAAAGCACAGAAATTTAAACTAATTCAAGACTTACTGTTAACTGATTAGTGAGCGTCATGCCCGGCACTCGGCTGTTTCTCCAAGCAAAAATTTCAACGCACACCAATTTCAGAGCTCTGAGAACGGACTGAGCTGGGCCACTCTCAACAAAGGCTGTACGGCACAGCGTCTTAAAAAACTGAGCGAAGATTTATGCGCAGTCTATGCTACTAACAGATTATGCTCGCTTACCAAAATCCGAACTGTAAAATTAACTGGCATTTTTCATTTCGTAAAGCCGAATCGATTATATCAATAATAAATAATAATAAATGAAAAATCAGATTTGATTGAGTAATATTTTTTATGTTTGATACAACCGGAAGCTATTCACCATCGATAAAGTAGCTAAACAGTAGTATAGTGCGCCTTTTTATTCAATGATTTCTTTAAAATTCAAAAAACCTTTGTCTGTAACAAGGGTTTGCCTATTCGGATATAGCGTTTGCAATGGGTCAGTTTAACTCGGAATAGAGGTGACAATGAAGGTCAGTGGCCTCGACAAAACACGCCAAATTCCAAGCCGAGCTGCCAGCACGCCGCAGGGGTCAGACAGCGCCGATGAACAGCCGGCTGAGCTCCGGGTCGGAGGCGCGCACCGTCATGTTCATGGTGACGCCCTGGCCCGACGCTGCCAGGCGGCACCGCGCCAGCACGTCGTGGCCGCCGCGGAACACGCCGGCCAGGTGGAGGGTGTGGGTGGACTTGCCCGGGTCTGGCTTGTCCGAGCGGTCGCAGGCGGCCAGGCCGAGGACCTTCACCAGGTTCTGCACCGCGTCAACAATGGAGGCCATGCTGGTGAGGGCGAAGGTGTCCTCCAGCTCCGAGTCGGGCGCCAGCTCCTCCCAGGCCGCCGAGAAGTTCGGCTTGATGACCGGCTGAACAAAATCGCACACGCCAATGTCCAGCTCCTCGAGCACGTACTCATCCGCGTAGCCCTCGTCTGAGTCGGGCTGCCCGGTAGCCGGGTCGCAGTCCTTCACCACGAAGCGCAGGGTGCACGACAGGCTGCAGGCGGACGGCTCGGTGGGCCGGAACACCGAGTAGCAGGTGGCCGGGGTGTTGTAGGGCAGCGCGGGTGCCGGGATCACCTGGTGCGATGGGATGCCAGTTTTGTAGGGTTCAACAGGGTTTCGAAAGGTTGCAGCCTGCATTGAGGGATCTGGGAGGGTTGCAGCCTAAATTATTAGGAGAAAAAGCACAAAGCCGCCTCACCTTGACCAGCTCCCAGTCCTCCGAGGGCACGCAGTCTACGTGGACATCCTCAAGCCGCTGATCTGGCAGAGTGTTGAGCAGGTCGAACTGCAGCAGCAGGTAGTCGCTGAATGCGTGCTTGACACAGGTGACGGAGTACTCGGTCTCCTCCTCGGTGAGACGCACCGGCTCGGAGCTCTTGAACAGGCTTCCCAGCGCTGACAGCTCGGGCACGGCGGCCAGCTGCTTGGCGTAGCGATCCGCCTGCGTCTCCAGCGACTTGGCCGGCTGCTTGGCAGCGAAGGCCTCCGGCAGCTGCTCGTCCGGCTTTGGCCTGGCGGCCGGGTGTGCACCGGCACGGAGCGTAGGTCGAATTTCTGCTGCAGAGAGTCGGCAGACTGTTGCGTGTACCTGGCGATGGGGAGTGCGAGCGGGGACTGCTGCGGCACCGCGCTACTCATAGTAGGCAAAATGAGATCCGACTCGCGAAAAAGAAAATTAGAAATATAAAATAATATTCAAATATTCATCTTGGCTACGACTTTCGATCTCCTTGGATAGGCACTCAAGCTTGACCAGATCAGCACCCGAGTCTGACCAGATCAGCACCCAAGCCTGACCAGATCAGCACCCAAGTCTGACCAGATCAGCACCCAAGCCTGACCAGATCAGCACCCAAGTCTGACCAGATCAGCACCCAAGTCTGACCAGATCAGCACCAGAGTCTGACCAGAGAAGCAGCCGAGTCTGACCAGAGCAGCACCCAAGTCTGACCAGAGCAGCACCCGAGTCTGACCAGAGTAGCACCCAAGTCTGACCAGAGCAGCACCCAAGTCTGACCAGAGCAGCACCCAAGTCTGACCAGAGCAGCACCCGAGTCTGACCAGAGTAGCACCCAAGTCTGACCAGAGCAGCACCCAAGTCTGACCAGAGCAGCACCCAAGTCTGACCAGAGCAGCACCCAAGTCTGACCAGAGCAGCACCCAAGTCTGACCAGAGCAGCACCCAAGTCTGACCAGAGCAGCACCCAAGTCTGACCAGAGCAGCACCCAAGTCTGACCAGAGCAGCACCCAAGTCTGACCAGAGCAGCACCCAAGTCTGACCAGAGCAGCACCCAAGTCTGACCAGAGCAGCACCCAAGTCTGACCAGATCAGCACCTGGTCCCAAACACTCACCTGAGCAGCACCTGGTCCCAAACACTCACCTGAGCAGGGCCTGCTCCAGGCCCACAACGGAGAGCTGCATGGGCTGCAGGACGAACTTGGAGGCCAGCTGCTCGTTGCGCAGCGACAGCACTCGGTGGTAGAAGGTGGCCCGGTCGCGGACCTCATCGTCGGTGTCCAGCTTGCAGCGGTCGAGCAGCACCAGCACGGAATCCAGCAGCGGGGCGTGCAGGGCGCCGAACTTGGCGAGGGCGGCCACAGCCGCGGCGCGCACCAGCGGAACCTCCAGGATGACCCGGTTGTAGATGTACCTGCGGCGGAGGGCAGATGGGGGAAGAATGCAGCTGGGGCTTCAGTCTGGCTGAACTATTGCACAGATTGGCCTATACAGCTGGGTTAGCCCAGTTTGGCGCACCTGATGTACTTGGACGGCCGCATCGTCTTTGGGCCTTCGTCGCCGAGCAGGTGCAGCGTCTTGACGGCCAGCACGGGGTGCTCGCAGTCCTCGATGAACTCGCACAGGTGGGACAGGCCGGCCTCCTTGGACTCCGGGTTGTCCTCAATGACGGCCAGCAGGGCCTCCACGATGGACCGCTTGTAGTCGTAGCTGCCCTCCTCGCGCAGCATCTGGCTGAGGAAGGTCATCATGACGGCCTGCTTGCGCGGGTACTTGCTGCACAGGGCGCGCACGCTCTGCACCACAACTATTTTGAACTCGTCCGAGATGTCCGTCATGAAGGTGGAGATCTGCTTCATCAGCCGGTCAACGGAAGCCTCGGAGCCTGTTTTCAGCAGGGTGGTGATGGCCAAGGTGGCGATTGACCTGGTGAGGGTAAACGGCAGGAGTAACTATAGTGTCTAAGTTCCTCGTCATCTAATTAGCAAAACCTTGACACCATAGCTTTTTGCGCCACACTCTACACTTTCTACTACCACTACCAGTAGACGAACTCAGACAATAACCAACCAACCTGTTTGAGTCGGCGATGAGCTGCTCCAGGTCCAGATTGCAGGCGGTCACAGCGGCCGGGTGCTTCATGGCCACCTGGTTGAGTGTTCGAACGGCAGCAAAGCGAAGCACCGCCTTGGGCGAGCTGAGGAACATCTGCAGCACGGAGACGGCCGGGGCCAGTTCCTTGGCCGAAGTCTGCTCCAGGGCCACAATAGCTCTGGCGGCCTCGTACACAACCAGCTCCGACTTGTTGCGCAGGCAGCTCTCCAGGAACTCGAAGGAGGCCGCGTCCTGGCCCGAGGAGCTCTCCTGCGGGATACCATTGAGGGGCGATTCTCAAGGGAATTGAGGAGGGAATTGAGGGGCGATTCTCAAGGGAATTAAGGGGCGATTCTCAAGGGAATTGAGGAGGGAATTGAGGGGCGATTCTCAAGGGAATTGAGGGTGGATTCTCAAGGAAATTAAAGGGCGATTCCCAAGGGAATTGAGGGGCGATTCTCAAGGGAATTGAGGAGAGAATTGAGGGGCTATTCTCAAGGGAATTGAGGAGGGAATTGAGGGGCGATTCTCAAGGGAATTGAGGAGGGAATTGAGGGGCGATTCTCAAGGGAATTGAGGAGAGAATTGAGGGGCTATTCTCAAGGGAATTGAGGAGGGAATTGAGGGCGATTCTCAAGGGAATTGAGGAGGGAATTGAGGGGCGATTCTCAAGGAAATTGAGGAGAGAATTGAGGGGCGATTCTCAAGGGAATTGAGGAGGGAATTGAGGGGCGATTCTCAAGGAAATTGAGGAGGGAATTGAGGGGCGATTCTCAAGGGAATTGAGGAGGGAATTGAGGGGCGATTCTCAAGGGAATTGAGGAGAGAATTGAGGGGCTATTCTCAAGGGAATTGAGGAGGGAATTGAGGGGCGATTCTCAAGGAAATTGAGGAGGGAATTGAGGGGCGATTCTCAAGGGAATTGAGGAGGGAATTGAGGGGCGATTCTCAAGGGAATTGAGGAGGGAATTGAGGGGCGATTCTCAAGGAAATTGAGGAGAGAATTGAGGGGCGATTCTTAAGGGAATTGAGGGCGATTCTCAAGGAAATTGAGGAGAGAATTGAGGGGCTATTCTCAAGGAAATTGAGGAGAGAATTGAGGGGCGATTCTTAAGGGAATTGAGGGGCGATTCTCAAGGAAATTGAGGAGAGAATTGAGGGGCTATTCTCAAGGAAATTGAGGAGCGATTCTCAAGGGAATTGAGGAGGGAATTGAGGAGCGATTCTCAAGGGAATTGAGGAGGGAATTGAGGAGCGATTCTCAAGGGAATTGAGGAGAGAATTGAGGGGCTATTCTCAAGGAAATTGAGGAGCGATTCTCAAGGGAATTGAGGAGGGAATTGAGGAGCGATTCTCAAGGGAATTGAGGAGGGAATTGAGGAGCGATTCTCAAGGGAATTGAGGAGAGAATTGAGGGGCTATTCTCAAGGAAATTGAGGAGCGATTCCCAAGGGAATTGAGGAGGGAATTGAGGGGCGATTCTCAAGGGAATTGAGGGGGGAATTGAGGAGCGATTCTCAAGGAAATTGAGGAGCGATTCCCAAGGGAATTGAGGGGCGATTCTCAAGGGAATTGAGGGGGGATTCTCAAGGAAATTAAAGGGCGATTCCAAGGGAATTGAGGGGCGATTCTTAAGGGAATTGAGGGGCGATTCTCAGGAAAATTGAGGGGCGAATTGGAATTGAAGGGTGATTCCCAAAGAAATTGAGGGGCGACTCTCAAGGGAATTGAGGGGTGATTCTCAAGGGAATTGAGGAGGGAATTGAGGAGCGATTCTCAAGGGAATTGAGGAGAGAATTGAGGGGCTATTCTCAAGGAAATTGAGGAGCGATTCCCAAGGGAATTGAGGGGCGATTCTCAAGGGAATTGAGGGGGGATTCTCAAGGAAATTAAAGGGCGATTCCCAAGGGAATTGAGGGGCGATTCTTAAGGGAATTGAGGGGCGATTCTCAGGAAAATTGAGGGGCGAATTGGAATTGAAGGGTGATTCCCAAAGAAATTGAGGGGCGACTCTCAAGGGAATTGAGGGGTGATTCTCAAGGGAATTGAGGAGCGATTCTCAAGGGAATTGAGGAGAGAATTGAGGGGCTATTCTCAAGGAAATTGAGGAGCGATTCCCAAGGGAATTGAGGGGCGATTCTCAAGGGAATTGAGGGGGATTCTCAAGGAAATTAAAGGGCGATTCCCAAGGGAATTGAGGGGCGATTCTTAAGGGAATTGAGGGGCGATTCTCAGGAAAATTGAGGGGCGAATTGGAATTGAAGGGCGATTCCCAAAGAAATTGAGGGGCGACTCTCAAGGGAATTGAGGGGTGATTCTCAAGGGAATTGAGAAGCAATTCCCAAGGGAATTGAGGGGCGATTCTCAAGGGAATTGAGGGGCCATTCCCAAGGATTCCTAAATAATTCAACTCCAACCTGAATAAGCCGGCTGGCCACGCGGATGAGGTAGCAATAGGCCAGCGGAGACCGCAGCGAGCTCTTGCTGTACTTCTGCACCAGCTTGGTGACGGCCAGGCGGTCGGAGCGCCGGATCTGGTGCAGCAGCCCCAGGGCGTGGTACTGCACCATCACCGAGTCGGAGTTGACGGCCTCCTGGACCTCGTTGCTCCATCGGCGGACAACATCTTGGCTGGAGCGGAACATCTGGTAGGCGCTGACCAGGGCGGCGCTGCTCACTGGGGGTGAGCGGTCAACGATGGCCTGCTTCATGAAGCGCTCGATGCTCTGCAGCATCCCGGCGTCAGTGATGCGGCACAGCGCCCGGATCGACGGCGCGCGGAAGGCGTCCTCCTTGCCTGCGTTGAAGGGGCATCTGACTCAGTGAGCACTCCTTGTGATTGAATTCTTATCGGTTAATTCCCCTTTAGCATGGCATGAATTCCCCTGGAGCATGGCATGAATTCCCCTGGCGCATGGCATGAATTCCCATGGAGCATGGCATGAATTCCCCTGGAGCATGGCATGAATTCCCTGGAGCATGGCATGAATTCCCCTAGAGCATGGCATGAATTCCCTTGGAGCATGGCATGAATTCCCTTGGCGCATGGCATGAATTCCCACGGAGCATGGCATGAATTCCCCTAGAGCATGGCATGAATTCCCTTGGAGCATGGCATGAATTCCCTTGGAGCATGGCATGAATTCCCTTGGAGCATGGCATGAATTCCCCTGGAGCATGGCATGAATTCCCTGGAGCGTGGCATGAATTCTCTTGGAGCATGGCATGAATTCCCCTGGACTATGACATGAATTTAACGCACCAGTCATGTCCTTGGTGAGACTGCTAGTGACAATAATGACATCCTCGGCAACCGTGGCCATCTCCTTGATCACGATGTACACCAGGCGACGCAGGTGCACATCCTTGTTCTGGAACAGCTTGGTCATGGCAAAAAACGCCTCGGTGGCCTCCGTTCGGCCCAGCTGCTCACCCTGGCCAAGAATCACCAGCATCTTGGTGAGGATCTCAGTGCAACGCCGAACTTTCAGTGGTGTCTCGTTGAACACCCGGGCCTCCTGCAGCACGGTGCTCTTCTCCAGGCCGGTGTACAAGCTGGCTCGGCCTGGGGGATGTAAATACAGCCGTATAAATCAATATGGGAGCCTTAAACTGCACAGATCAATGAGATGAATGTAGAATTCTGCTTATTGCATGTCTTCTAGCTAAGCAGCAATAGTTAGTTTCATGTCCCAATCAAAGATGAAAATAATTCACTCAAAGACATATTTTCTGCAAAAGTTAAAGATAAACTTCAGAAAAAAATACATAAGGGTCCATCAGCTTCTTTTACTTCTTCGCAGTAACAGTCGATGCTGTGACAATACATGTAGTATATTCACGTTCTTAAACAGCTTGAAGCATGGGTATTACTGTTATTGTTCAATAGACATTTATGCCTAGCAAGGCACAACCACAGACACTCATTTGATGAAACCAAGCTTATCTGCCCGCAAATTTGAGAGCATTAAATGAAAGTTATGACTTAGACTTTCGTTCGATTCATGCGGGCTTAAATGTTGGTCTATAATGTTAAAGGGATCAAGTGCCCACGGGGTAAAAAGGCCATGGCACAATACAGCATTTACAAACTGCCATACACTGATTTTATTTACAGACCAAGCTAGGACAACTGAGTGATTCGGAGAGCAGTGCCAGTTTTTCCACTGCTGAAGAGGAACTGAATGAAGGACGCAGCTTATGTCATGTGATAAAATTGGTGACTGACATTCCAAGGGTGCATTGAGCACCTCATTGTCAGAGTGCATGATAACTAATGTAAATGGCTTGCAGGAAATTGACTGCTTTCAGGATCAAATTGATTGCAACAATAAGACACCTTAGCTATAGAACCCCAGAGACTCTCAGACTGCATGTCTTTTTAACATTCAAGACCAAATTGACTGCTTTCGGGATTAGTTAGAAATGCTATATTATGAGTACTTATTGTACTAATAATTTGGTGCAAAATTGCTTATAACATCAATATCAAAAATGCTTTACATAATATAGGAATGGTTATTTTACTAAGTTTAAATAGCTATATAACCTGCTATAAAGTAAAGTAGTTAGTATTTGTTGAATTTTTATTATTCAGCAAAACAAAGCTACAACTAGCTATTATGAGCCTATTGATTATATAATATTATATACATAATGTACATTTAGGCACAATGTTTCTTAAGTTATTATCTGCAATTCTTTACTTACTATTTTGTCTACCAAGTTTTTTCTACCAAGGTTCTTTACAATTGTGCAAGAGATAATAGCATAGTGCAATAACTAAAGTATTAAAATATTTATGTTTATTTTAATAAATTTAGTTTATATCAAAAATTGTATATATTAAATGCATGTGAAGTTTTTATATTCTAACTTTGAAAGGTCATTTGTATGCCAGAAATTCTTAGAAATTTATTATATTAGAAACTATTCAGAATGTGCAAAATAGTGCAAAACTGGATATCTACCAAAATTTTTAATGCAGAAAGCATAAGACAATAACAGTTTTTTTATATAACAATACAATATAATATATATGCAGATAATGTAATTATCTTAAATTATGCAAATAGTAAAGACTCCTAGTTATCTTTTATTTTTGTACATTTAGCTATTTTCTTAGAAATTTATTGTTCAAATAGACATAGAATGGTGTATCTTAAATAGAAGATTTATCTATGTCTATGATGGTATAAAGTCTAACTATCAATTGGAAAGGTAGACTAAGTCAATGGTCAGTCAGTATAAAGCAGATGCACTGGAGGAAAAACTCAAGCAAGTTAATTACTGTTGTGCAACAACAAACCATGGTTTGCCTGTCTTGTCACTGGTATCTATAAGACCACCCATTTATTAGTTTCACTAGTTGATAAATGGCAATCTATCTATTGAAACTTATCAATTTTTCTATAAATCTATTATAAGTATTCATCATTAAACTAAATAGATACTACAACCTTCAAAGAAAATAATTTAATACACAAAAGTAAAAGAGATCTGGACTCCTTTTATATATTATCATTATATTCCAAGTGTACTCGTACCTAAGACCCTGGCCTTGTATATATTGGAATTGTGTACCAAGTGCATTAGGGACCCTTTGTGTATGCCAGAATTTACTTTGGCAAAACCAAAGGTTACTTTCTTGACTATGGAAAGTTTATTTTTGTCTATGTATAAACTAGGATACAAATAATATTAAGATGATTTTAAAGTTTAGTATAAAATGCTTTTATATTTAAAAAAGGTACAATCCTTAAAACATTTTTATCCAAGTTTTTCATATTTTGTCCAGACAATAGCAAGTCAATTTGCCAAAAGTTAATTTGCTTAAAGCCAATTTGCCAAAAGCAAATGTTTTGCCAAAAGTTGTTTTGGTGAACAAATAAACAAAGAAAAATAAAAAATAAACAAATGACAAATGAAACAGTAAATGTTAAATTTGAAACATTAAAATCAATCATGACCTCATCTATGAACAAATAAATAACATAAAATGTTAAATATTAAATGTTAAAACCACTTGTCTTTTACAAATGCGGTAAATGCTTGCATATTGTGGCTTACAAAGCAATAGCCTATTTTGAGAGGCATAAAATTATGGAGTTTGCTGCATTATAAGCCAATCTTAATTCATTATTGATTTGTTGAGAAAAGAGTAAGTAATAATACTTTATATTCGTATATTACAATTGTTTATTTGAAAAATATCTTTTTGAGAAGAAAAAGTGTCTTTTGATAAATATTGGCTGAATACAACAATAGCTATATTGCATATATATGGGCAAATGTGGAAATTGTTTTGCAAAAGTTATTCTCCTTATATTTTTTATAAAAGTAGAAAACTTAAATAAACCATAGGAAAATTTTTTCTATAGTTGATAATTATCAATAAAAAATTATTGGCAATGACAAATAAAAAATCGAACTCACAACTTACCTAGGCCTACATGACCCAAGTATCACACCATGATGCCAGAAAAGACTTCAAAAGATTGCCAAAGGCCTATTGCTATTTGAATTGGTGGATATCAGTTTCCTAATCAGGTTTTTGGCAAATTGACTTTCAGAAAAATGTATTCAGTGAATAAAATTTTGGCAAATAGTTTTTTGGCGAATCATCTAGTATTTGTAGCATTCTAGTATTCGGATCACTCACTTTATGGAAGCAATTTTGACTAGGCCTAGAGATTCATTGTCATTAAGTTATTTTCTTA
Source organism: Macrostomum lignano (assembly GCA_002269645.1). Lineage (NCBI taxonomy): Eukaryota > Metazoa > Platyhelminthes > Macrostomidae > Macrostomum > Macrostomum lignano. Next base: position 461,329 of record NIVC01000716.1, read on the forward strand.
TATTAAATAGAATCCATAAATGCATAATCTAAGACAAATGTCTTAATGATTAACTTAAATAACGATACACACATATTTTACTAATATAAACACAAAGCTGCATTAAAGAAGTGCATGTGCATTACATGCATTGCATACAAAAAATGTGATTGTTGTTTCAATTTCATTTGAATGTTTCAGAAGCAACTCACCTTCTTCTTCATCTTTTTTATCACGACGCATTTTGAGTTTTTATTACAATAAGCTGACCTAATTTCAGAAAACTATTTTACTAAGAATAGGATTAATCAGTAAAGTAAGCTTTCGACTTCTTGAAGCTGATCTGAAGTCACGACCACGAGCTGAATTGCGCTTTACGAGTTCTTAGAATTTCGCTTCGTCAGCGGCGTTTGAAAATGTCAAAGAAAATTAGGTGTTTAACAAAGGTTTCTTACTAAAACCAAATTTTCAGATGATTCACACATAAACTCTTTTATATAAAATAAAATTATTCAACCTATAGTAGTCCTAATGATTGTTTCAACCATCCACGGAAGTAGGACGTTCTTTTTTTAAACAATATTCGAATTATGGCGAATGGAAAACTATCAATAAAACCATCAATAAATTGTATATAAATTTGCCTCTACATGTACATTTCCGTTTTCAGCTTATACTCTTGCACGCAGAAAATTGTTTTCTTGCATGTACAGAACTTCTGAGTCCTTCCTTAAGAATAAAAATCAAAAGTGAAGAAACGAAAAAACCTCAGTATTTAGCTATTTAACCTGAGAAAGGTAAAATTTTATTTAATTCAAAATCAACATCACAGTCAACATGGAAGAACATTGAACACAGCGCACCTTTATAATTGCTTGAAATCTTGAAACGTAGTAGCAAGAAGTCGAGGAATGGAAGAAAGCAGTCTGCAGCGATGCACGTAATGAATCGCGGATGGCACCTAAAATTACCATAGCGTACCAGCTAAATTGTTGGCAACGGAGCAACGATAGCTAAATTTACAATTCTTTAAAAGTAATTAGTGTTATACAGTGCTAATTATTTTTTAATATCAACTATGGTCGAAACAACTTTTTTCAAAGTGAAGAAGTGGTCTTTAATTACAGATCGCGGTTATACTGTAAAAACTAGGTGTGAGATAACCATAACTTAACAAAGAAGTTCAGCAAGATTTAAACAAGTAAATTACGAAGTATAGCTATTCTCGCAAGCCATGTGTCGGCAAGAAATTACCAAGCAAAAAATGGAAACACAACGGATAGAAACTGACTT